>APFE031508129.1:0-15622 GCA_000404065.3 Pinus taeda | reverse complement strand
CCACATCAAGCAGATCAAAATCATATAGAGATATTATCATTAAGCTTAAAGATCATGACCCATGAAAAGACCTTGTCCTTCCTTTTGTGCTAAAGTCCCTTCTTCCTTCAGATCCAGATCTGCATCACCATCCAATATACCAGCTCTAACACTTTTCAGATCTTTCAAAAATAATCCAGATGGTAATTTGCCACAAGATCTCCTTCCTCTTTTATAGTCCTAGGCCTTCCCCAATACCATGGTCCAAAACCATAATATTTCAATACCATGAACCCAAAACTATGGATCGGCACAATTGACGAGACGCCATGGTCCAAAATATAGGTTCAAGTTCCAAGATCTAACTGCCATGGACCAAAAGAGTGATCACCAACATATACGCGCTTTTATAATGTATAACCCGCGTGTATACGCGCCTTTGTCTAGATGAAACTGCGTATATGACTTTTTCTACTTTCTGAGTGCCTGATCTGAGATCTGTTACCAGAGAGGGTTGCCATCAAGGACAACACCTGTGCCATAGCTCCAAACCTGTGCCATAATGCCAACATGTGTTTTATGTGATATTCTCTCGCATTGTTTATTTTTTGTGTTTTAGAATTTGTATGCAGGTAATTTCTATACAGGGTTAAAACCTACAATTAGCTTATGCCAAATAAATGTAGGGTTTAGATGACTCCCTAATTGCGACCATGCATAGCTTATGTAACCCTTTCACTCTGCGATTGTTTTCATTTTTACTTGTTATTTTGTTCATCTCCATTGCCCAATAGCGTTCCATTTTACCTGGAACTTTACTTGGCATGTTTTCCTTTGTGTCTATTAATCACTTCCCTTTCTCAGGATTTAGTGGACTTCATGCCACTCGAACCTCCTTATTCCAAGATCCCTAAGCATGCAATTAAAATTTTGAAGATTGAAAACCATTGCAAGAGGAAAAACAAAGGCAGTCATTACAAAAGGACATGATATTCACAACAACAATCATTCACAAAAATCACAAATAAACCAGAAACCTAAGAAAGACCAAAATAACATAATAACCAAGACCAACAACCAGCATGGCCATGCACAATTCTAAAACCAAAATGACGTAAATCCATGAAGTCAAAAATTAAATCCATAACACATAAGCATTAAATAAAGCAGTACTCAAAAATCAACTCAATCTCCATGAGTCCAACATTCATGGCACACCTATATTCTTCCCTGTTCTTCCTCTTGCAGGGACAATCCTTTTTCAGATGCTCTTCTCCACAACACCACTAGGATATTATCCTCTTTGCCTTTTCAGCCTCATGAGGCCTCTTTCTACTATAACCATCTTTCCTTTTGGAGGATTCAGCTTGGTATTACATATTTCAGAGCCGCTTTTGAAACTTATCCTTCCACTCAACCAATTCTTATTATTTCCTCATGAGTTTTCTAAGTTTTCTGAGTTCTACTCTCCAGATATTTAGCTCATCTTCCAAGTTTTTAAGCTTAACTTCCAAATTATTGAAGGTTATTTTCCTTTGTAGGGATGTCCCTCTTCCTCGTTCTTGTTGGACTTGGTCCATATCCTGTTGCACCATGCCACAATACATGTTTCTTTTCACTGCCACTAAGTCTTGCTATTTGATGTTGCATACACTTGGGTATTAGTTCATAAAATAAATTAACAACACATATTACAGTTGTCATCTTTACCATGTTATGCCAAGTATGTAATCCTGTAGTTAGCACACATCCTTAAGATAATCATCAACCACGTATCATAAACCAGGGCATCGATTATCACATGCATAAGATTATTTTCAAAATTTAGCAATGCATGTGTATTAATATTATTCATAATCTTCATCAGGCCAAAACAAAAATTAAATTTTAATCCTTGACCCATACTAATAACAATATTTAATATCATCCTCTCTATTGATGCCACACTACTGTTTTAATCAACTTTTTAAACACAAGACGAATTTGGCCCTCTTATCAAGGTCAACAACAACCATGGCATTTGCAACTTTAAAGGGTTAGTTAGAAAAATATCATGTTATCTTAACATTGATCATACTTATAATTGTCATATTCACGCATACGCATTATAAAGGACCCACATGCAATTCAAGTTAGCATATTCCGTAACACCGTCCCAATCAACATTCACTCTACTCAAGCAACTAGTCAGTAACTAACCATGATCTTTGTTGCTATAAAAAATACCTGCAACCAAGTATTTATCAATCACTTAGCTTCCTAAAGTTGTACAACATAATACCTCTAACCTCTAGAGGTACTATATCATATACGAGCCATTGGATGTTCCCATACAATTAGTGTATATATACATATATATATTATATAATATATATTATATATATATATATATATATATATATATATATATATATATATATATATATATATATATATATATATATATATAAAGTCGATAGTAGTAACAATGCAATGTAACACAAACAATCATATGATCATGCAAGCATTCACATATGGCATGGTGGGCCATATCTTTGCACTCCCTTTCCTATGGTTGGCCCACGAGGTGGTAGTGCTACGTAACCCACACAACCATCTCAAACCTCTTTGATTGATCCCCCTTTTGCACCTCCGGGGTGGGGACCACTAGGACATGTCATCCATGTCCCTTCACCTCGACAACCCTCTTTGTGACTACTCCTTTCTTTGTTAGGAGGGGACCACCAGGGAATATCATCCCGTCCCCATCATCTTGAAAATCCTCTGTGGTGCGCCTTTTTGGCTTCAAGAGGAAAATATTCGGGACATGTCATCCACCATTGTAGATAAATATGTATATATGTATTTATTTTTATACGCTTTGGAGCAATGCCTGATTACAAAAGGACTGGTTGTGCACGTTTAATTTGCCTCTCCCTCCATAGAACGACCATGCTTGGTGCCTCCACTTTATTAGCTTGATGATGGATTTAGATGCTTTAACCAAACCATAAAGGTTTTTGGTGCCTTTACCAATGCTTACCTGCACCAGTTGCATATCTTCATATTTTCAATGCTTGCAACACTAAAATAAAAGTAAGCCTTTAAACATATGGGCTTTAAGGAAAATACAATTCTCATGAGTCACTAACAGAATCTCACCCCTTTCCAATTTAACACTATAAGCCCTGGATTGTTTTACACATTTAGTTCCTACAACACTAATATCGATACGTATATGTATATGTATATCCTATATAGATATTTCTTCCTACATTCAAGGCATTTAGAGCAAATTCACAGTCTTCAAAATTATTTAACAGAGTCTCTTTATTTTTAATTTACCCTTGTACATTATACATAGTTCAAGCAATTCGATGTAGTAAATAAATTTCAACAACCATGATTTAGGTGGCTCTAGAGACGCTCAGAATTCATTAGTGACTATGGAAAAGCTTATAAATCAAATTCATCAAATTTGTGTGAAACTAGGACCAAATCTTAGTGCTCATCGACATGATTCCAATGGTGTGAATGACACTCAAATTCAAGTCCGTATGCTCTAGATATTCATGGTCAAAGTTCTGGTGAAACTTGGCCAAGTGGCAAGTTTAAGGAGGCAACAAATTAGTGGAGACTTGGTGCAAAGTATCCGACCACCAAAAAGGGTGAATTTGTTGAATAATTAAAAAGTCCAATGACCCTTAGTTTTGAGAAAATAAAAAATAGCCAAAATTGTTATAAAAAAAATTAGAGGCAGGGCAGGCCCAACGAACCCACCCACCCCATTAATGCATTATATTAAAATATAACATAACAAAAAAATAAATATCAGGGTGGAAGGTCACCACCCCTACTACACCCCACAGTTATAACATATTAAAAAAGGTGGTGGGTAGGGCAAGCAACCCTTGGTGGACATGCCCACTGGTCAAACCATTACATGCGAACACCACAAACCTACCAAGTTCACAAATAAAGCGATGGTTAAAAAAATCATTAATGCACCAACTATGTATGGGGGGTTAGTTGGGTTTGAACCCCCAACCTTCCTGCTCCTAAATTTGGCAGCTTACCATTAGGCCAAACGACCATACCTTGTTTACTCTACCGACACAATAATATAAAAACCTTCAAATTCATTCGATCAGGCATTGAAGCTTTGGAGCGAAGGCTAGAACCTAGAGGATTGTGAAACCCTACGTAGCAGAACCCTGAGCACCTGGAGGCAGTGGAACCATGAGCCAAGGAATATGCAAGATGCCAAAAATATTCCCTTAGAGGGCCAGAGGTGCCACTGTCAGAATTTGACAAGCTTATAGTCATTTTTTGCACGTTTTCTTGCCAGGAGTCCAACCGTGTAGTCAAAATATCTAGTTGAGCAGCAAAAATTCAGGTGTCCAACGACAAGGAATATTTGGAGAATTTTGTGGAATCTAGAAGATTCACTTGGAGGCTGATTTTTTACCGAGGCAGAATGATGCTAACTTTATAGTCAATTTTCACAGAATTTCGCCAAGATGTTGGGAAGTAAATTAGATCCTGCACCGGCTGCGCCATTTCCAAAACAACCATCAAGAAGCAAGGCCTATATACTCCTATACCTACTCCTAGTCGACCTTGGAAATCCATCTCCATGGATTACATGTCGAGCCTTCCTTCTATTAAGCACAACAACGACTATGTTTTTGTGGTCACCGACAGATTCTCTAAAATAGAAATCATGGTGGCTTGTAAGAAGAGTATCACAACAAAGGTCACTGCTAAGCTCTTCTTTGAACAAGTGTGGGTACAATTTGGGATCCCATGGTCCATTATCTCAGATCGAGACAGCATATTCCTAAGTGCACTTTGGTCAAGTCTCTGGTCGATGTTGGATACCAAACTCACTGAGTCCACGGTGTTCCACTACCAAACTGATGGCAAAACAGAGGTCGTAAACAATATGATCGTACACATTCTGCACATGTACAAATCGAATTATCCACACACATGGGATGAAAGTCTCCCCTATGTCCAACACATCTACAATAGAGCTCTCCATAGCTCAACGAGCCATAGCCTTTTCCAGGGAGGGCTAGGATTTCAGCCATTATGTCCCATTGATGTGGCCATACCATTTGCAGCTACTCAGATAGATTCAGCTCACGTCCAGTTCGTGGCGAACAAGGCTAATAGATTCATTGAGCACATTCAACACATCTGGCAACAGGTCCATGATATATTGGGCAAAGCCAATTCTAAGTACAAGCAACGCCATGATCAACATTGTGTGTCACACAAGTTCTAAGTGGGTGACAAAGTTTGGCTACATTTTTAAAGGAGCAACTCGTTGGAACCCACCGCAAGCTTCGCCCACTCCGATATGGGCCATACACCACCACCAAGGTTGTATAGGAAAATTCCTTCGATCTCAACATCCCACCGTTCCTTGGTCTGAACCTAGTGTTCAATGTAGACTGCCTTCGACCATACTTTCCACCATTGTTGGACACGTCTGACATTGTAGAACAACTCACACCAATAGAGCTAAACCTGGATTGCATGGAACATGCCACAACTAATCATCTCATGGACACATAGATCAAGAACACTTGTCAACAGAGGATCCAGATATATCAATTTGTCAAAGCAGGCCAACTCCTTCAGCAGGGACCAGGTTCAACATAAATTTCCTCACCTCATGGAGGCTCTGCATGCAATGTGGACCATTTCTTCCTAAGGAGGGAGGACTGATCCAAGTGGATATTGGTGGCCACATGCCTATTCCACCTAGACCTCTATTTGGTTTCATCTATATCCTTTTTTATTTCAATATTTATTATTTTTAGTATTTTTTTGGATCCTAAACTTCAAGAGTAGTTTTGACCCTCTAAACGACATTTTTTTTTAAGTCTGCAACAAACTCGTAGCTGTAGGTAGGGGCTTACAACAAATCCTTTAGTAATTGGAGATACCTTTCCAACAAGGTATCGTATGCGCCAAAGGGAGATAATATGACCAATTACGAACCCAAAAATTGGTTGCCCAACTAACCCCAACGAGGGCACAAACTCTTGGTGTTCCATCTCTTGGGGTTAGGGTTTTCGTTGTTTAGGCTTTTCCCTTATGATTCAATAATAAATAGGCCCTTGAGCATCATTGTAACACATTTCAGAGGCATGTAGCCGCCACATCTCTTCTTAGAGATAAGATACCATTGTCCAAGCTAGTTATTTCCATTCTATTTGTAGCATATTTCAGTATTATGATATTAATGAAATGAAGTGTTATTTCTGTTGCATCTTATATTTATGGTTATATCTGTAATTTGTTGCATTCTTGTTTAAGTTCAGATGAAAAAGACAACTAAAGAGCATCAAGATTAGAGAATACATAGAAATGAATAACAAATATCAAATCAACAAAGAAAAGCGTAATATATGACAACTAGTTGGTTCGAAACACGTCGACAAATGGTTTCTCATGTGATTTTTGCTGAAAAATCTCTCATAAACTTGATATGGATCACAAAATCCTCAACTCTACAATAAAATAAATGGTTTATAAAAAAAGAGAATTGACAAGGAGAGTCATAATAAATGACAATTGAAGTGTATCAAGAACAGAGAATACACAAAAATGAACAACAAAGAGCAATCGACAAAAAAAGGAACAAGAAATGACAATTAAAGAACATCAAGAATAGAGGAAACAAAAATTTGAACAACATAGATCATGTCAACAAATAAAATAATATTCAATCAACACACACACACACACTAGGTACAAGATGTAGAAAAAAATAACTACGAAAATTTCTTTAAAAAATATTTGTGTCCAAGCTCAACTTGTAACTCTTGTTGATATGAATATTGCACATCAAAATTACGTGAAAGGATTGATCAACTTTCTCACGTTCAAATGTGTCATGTGTGTGAGGATTCATACACTGAAATTCAGGTATTTAATACAAATACAGGTTGAATGTTCATGAAATGTAGCAGAGAAAAGTAATTAAACATTTTTTGTTGATAACCATATGAATCTAGGAAAACAATCACAAGTTCTTAGAGCACTCACACAAGTTTAAGAGATGATAACACATGTAAGTCCAATTTTGTAGGTTATGCATTCAATAGGTGGAAAATAAAAATATAGAGGACATAACATTAGTTCTCCCTGAGAGGTTTGTTATCACTCTGTAATTTCCAAAGGATGTGAGAGAAACCCAGAGGTAACCACAAAACCACTTGCAAAGTTGGGATCTAGCCCTTCTAGCTTTAGAGAGGGGTCTCTCTAATGGATTTAGATTTGTTGTTTTGAGATATTATGATAGTTATTGAGTTTTGAGTTTGTTTTTTTCAAATATTTCATTGAAATTGCAAGGAAAGTTCATTCAACAATGGCATCATAAGTCTTAGGGTGATCAAATACAAGAATGACATAACATATGTAGAAAGGCAAGGTAGGAAAGCTTTTGGATCTTTAGAGCATTTGTGGAGTAAATGGGATTAAAATATTTAGATTCAATTAAATATAGAGCATGCTAGGATGAATTATATACTTAATATCAGAGTGAAAACATAATATTTTTTATAAGTCAGAGCAGAGTGTATTCAAAAAATTTCAGCCCTTAATATTCTTTAAACAATAGAGATAGAAAAACATATGGAAAACTGGGAAAATAAAAATTTCACATGAGAGGAAAACATCACCAATTTCCTGACATAGGAATCCTAGAACAAACTTGATGTATTAATGAAACTGATCACTTCAATACATGCACAATTTTACATTAGAGATCTGCTTTCTTCATACAAGTTCCAACCCTTGTTCAACTTTATTACAATATATTTATAGACTTTCTGCTAAACTAATATCATATTCCAAAAGGAATTGATTACAAAATAATATCTAACAATTTCTGCAAAAAATTTGAGTAATAAACTAAAAATAACAATAATCACTGGAAATCTGCAAGAAATATGGAACTGCTGGAAAATCTTCAACCTTCAAATCTGGAAATTGGTTTTTAAATGTTGATCCTCTACCTTGGAATATGGAAAGGTTGAAGTTGTCTTCACAAAACCTGCTCGTTGCCCTCTCAAATCTAATTAACTCTGCCATATATATTAACTAGATATCCCTTTGAGTTCTATTTCTGCCCTTTTTTTTCCTTTCATCATCTTTTGAATACTTCACTATTGTCACAAAATATTTGGAGAAAAAATATATGTATTTTGAATAATATTTCCAAATATTTTGATTAAACCTATAAATGAATTTCATAATTAAAATATCAACATATTTATTTAAATGATTTAATAAACCATCTTGTTTTGAAATCCATGTGTTGTTTTTAAATCCATGCCTTGTTTTCTCTTCCCATTGATTTTAAAGACCATGTCATGTTTTGCTATGGTTGGTAAAGTAATTCTTACCTCCCCCCTTTACATTCACCTATGACCTCATTTCACACCTATAAATCTCCTTTTACTTTCACCTACACCAGTAAAATCATTTCACTTGTAAATCTTGTTTTATCTGTAAAACTCTCATCTTGAAAGTCATAAATATATGAAATGTTTCCTATATAATTTCCTTTATTTCGTTTATGAAATATGAAATATATGAAGGTGAAAAACATATTTTCGGAGGGGATTCATCAATTGTTGTCGATGAAAACATGCACATATCTCGAAATTTTAACATTAGGGAATTTTAACAATCTTCTTTGACTTTTCAATTTTGACTTGGGACTGACGCATGAAATTAAATGTGGTTTTGATGTTTTAGAAATCAGGTTGCTAAGTTATTTTTGAATTAATTTTAATAATTCAAATAAATAATTTCACACTTAGGCCTTTTTCTTTGCTTTGTGGTTTTGAGGAGCATACTTCAAATTTCTCTATCTTTTGATCTAGAAGTTGGTTTGAAGCGCGAGATATATCGTTGGAAAGATTCTTCTGAGCACTTTACCATTAAAAAACCTGCAACATGATCTAACCTGGAATTTATATGCAAAAAATCTACCAAACATTCAGACTTGTCTTGACCATAGAGCTTCAAGAAATAAATGGTTCTTTAGAGAAACAAACCTTTAGGCTATGACACCTAGTGATTCATAGGCTAAACTTTACCAATAGATTCCCAAAATAAATAACCAGATAATCATCAATTGATCACTATAAATTATAGGACCCTAACAAGGTTAAGGGGTTTCCATGGCATTACCTTGGAATTTTAGATACTTGGATTTGATGATTATTGTGTGTAGAAAAGGTCGATATTTTACTATTAGGAACAAAAAATGTATTACATGCATTATATAAGAATAAGGATTATCCATATTATCATGGTGTTTAAGTTGATAATAATGCACTTAACTAGTTACTTGAAATTGCAATAGATGTATCACACATGATTAATTTGGTTACTTTACTAGAGAGAGACAATGACATTGAATTTTCAATGTTGGAAGGGGTTACAAGGATTAATGATGCATTTGATGGCTTACATATATCTTATGTTATAGAAAATATTCAAAATCCACCATGAGAGATTGATATTATTCAAGCTCATGAAAATAACCTTAATGTAAAGGAACATAACACAAATGGTGTATTGATGAAAGTGATTAATTAATTTGGCACTATCTCATCTCTAATCAATGAGTATAACATTGTGGGATTATTTGATAAGGAATTTCCAACATTTCTCTCAAAAGGTGAAGCAAACCAATTTCAACCATGAGATAAATGCCCATATCAATGAGTATTCAAAACATCTTCTCAAATATTGTGGCAATAGGTTTGGAAGGCACCCTTTCTTTAGATACTTTTTATTTAATACCATCACGAGACACTGTGGTGAGCCTTCCTCTGCATTTTTCAAAAGAATAATGTGACATATATACCGACAACAATTAAAGAGTTGTAATAATTACAAAATAATCTAGATTCATGACATGGAGAAATATTAATGTGACTTAGAGCTATAATAAGAGGCAAAGGTGCATATTGGAGAAGTTTCGTGTTGACTTATTTCGTTTGGTTCAATATATTGTGTGTCCTACAATATGATTCACATTAAGTTATAGAATATGAGTTGATATGTTCAATCCATGAGAAGGACATGATTGCAGTCGCTCATTGCCTATAGTTATGGAGGAACTACTTGTTGGGAAGAGCATTCATGGTGAACACGGATAACATTGTGACAATTTTCTTTGTCACATGTCCCAAGTTGTTTCCTGAGCAACCTATTAGGACTTATTATTGGAGTCTAACATGACCATTGATTATAGGCTAGGGAAACTTAATCCCATAGTAGATTCCTTGAATAGGAAGGTGCAACTCAAAACACTTAAGGAAGATGAGATTCCTATGGATGGGAGTCAGATTAAGGTGTTGACAGAGTCTTTTAGGAGGATTAGCGATGGAATGTAAGTTGATCTAGCTATCAAGAACATCGAGATGTAGGTAAAGGAAGGAAAGATAGGAAGTTATTGATCCATGTGGATTCTTGTACTTTTATGAGTGCATCTATGTTCCCAAGTCAAGTAATCTCCACAAGGATGTCATGAACTAATGTTATGATTACCCTTCGGTTAGCCACCTAGGATGATGTAGGATGTTGGCATTGTTGGAGTAATGGTACTTTTGGGAGCATATAGGGCGAGACATGGAGGAGTATATCTACCATTTTATTGTTTTCAACATGACAATGCAAACACCAGATTGCATGAAATCCTATTGTAATTTTTTCTAATTCCAGATAGGCCTTGGGTGAGTGACTCAATGAAATTCATCATATCTCTTTTGATTACACAAGATTACAACATGATCACAGTTATAGATCATAATTTTTCCAAGTATGCCATCTTTTTGCAAATGAAGATACCTTAAAAGGTGTAGGAGGTTCCACACATGATTTTCAGGAGCATACTGAAGTTTTGGGGTCTTCCACGTAGCATTGTGTTAGACAAAGATACATGGTTCACTAAGAAGTTTTAGATTATGATGTTTGGTAATTTCTTGCAATATTCTAGCTACCACCTATATATAAATGGGTAGACAAAGTGCATCAATGGAATATTAGAGGACTCCATGTGACACTATGTAAGCTAATCAAACGAACTAGACAAATTTGTTAGATGTAGAATAATTCAATTATAACTATAATTCTACAATGAGCTATAGTAGAAGAATTCCTTGATGGGTTATAGTCCATTCAAGTTGATGAATGGACAAATTTTTATCATGCCACACTTTTATATAGGACTATTATTGGAGGAGTCCCTCAATTTTGGGTTTCGTGACAAGTTGGAAAGGGATTGGAAATGCCTCATGTGCATTTGACAAATGTGGCAAAGCAGATGAAGAAGTGGGTAGATTGTTGGAGACATGATGTAGTGTTCAACATGGAAGATTTGGTCTTCATCAGGTTGGTAAAATATCAATTCACGTTATCAACTAGGATGGTTTCATTATTGGTGTGGAGCTTTGAGGGTTCATTCAAGAGACTTGAGAAGACTAGAGAAGTCACCTAGAAGTTGGAACTATTGGATCACATGAAGTCTCATCATCTGGTATTTCATCTTAGTCAGTTGAAATCATCCTTAGTGGGAACATATGAGACAATTCAAGTTGAGGAATCTCATTAGGGGAATTTTGAGGTCTAAAACAGGCCTCCCAAGGAAACTAATAAAATAATACTTATGAGTTTTCAAAGAAAAAAGGAAACTACCTTTTTATTGTATTTTTGGATTATCTTTTTATAGGTTTACTCAATTGTAGTGACCTGTTACATGTGGAATTAAATTCCACATCCAACGAGTACCCACTATTCACATTTCTTAGTAGACCCACCTTTTGAAAAAAAATGAAAATAGATGAAAAAAGCGTGTTCAAACACACTTGTTTCATGTATTTTCATTTTTTTTCGATGTGGGTCTGCTCAGAAGTATGTAGAGTGGGTACTCATTGGATGTGTAATTTAATTATGCCTCCAACAGGTGTCTACACTTGACAATTTGAGTAAACCTATATGGAGATAAACACAAAATACAATTAAAAGAAGAGTAATTTTCTTCTTTTCCCTCCAAAATATTTTCCCGTGCAGATGAAATCATAAATTTTAATCTTATTTGTTCTTTTAAAGTCATTTTTGTTAGTACATTTTTTGTTTTGAGGCCCTTTTTTTACCTCAAATTCCCCTAGTGCATGCTTTCATTGATGGTTTTTAACCTACCTATGTTAGAGGCTAAAGAGATCATGGGGCACAAATCATATGGTGTTGGTCAAAATCAAAAGTATGAGTATTTTTTCCATTGGAAAGACAAACCTAATAAATAGAATAGTTCATAGACTCAAGAGTCCTTATTGTGGATCATGTAGAAGGTCTTTGAGTTTGAGGAAAAACATTATGGAGTACCTACAGAGAATTCCAATGGTAGCATTGACTCGAGGTGAGGGAGGACATAAAACCCCCACCACTCAAGTTAGGCAAGTACCATCACATATGAAGGATCATGAAGAAATTTCCCACAGTGGATCGAGAAAGAAACTTGCTTGGCACATGCTATAACCTTATTGACATCCATTGGAGTGAACTTGGGGCTCATTCCACTTAAATGAAATTATCGTGGGAGATTTAATTTTCATTGCAATCCAACCCAATGGTGAGTAGTGAGGTGAAGCCAGTGGGAAGAGATAGCATATAAGGCCAACAAAATAAGACATGAAGTAAATTTTATGGATGGATCTACTCAACCATGAATGGAGAAATGACCATATGTGAGGGCCCTTATAAATATGTTATGGTAAGGCACAAGAAAGGGAATCAACTATAACTTGAAATATACACAAGCGTAAAGATGGAGAGCATATAAACCTTTGGACCTATTGTCGGAATAAAGGAATCAAGTAAAGGAGAGAAGGGTGTATGATAATTATTAGTTTAGTTCTACAAATCGAGTCAGGGCTATTCTTATGTACCTTCGGTTGAGATTGGGCAGCATGGTCCGCAGAGATAATAGTATGGTTGAAACTTGGGTGGAGGTCTATGTTATGATTACACTTAAACCATAGGTTGAAGGAGCTCAAGCGGTATATTCCGACAATGTTATATGTGTTTGTTGGATAATTGTATGGGTCATTTTATGAATTCATATGTATTACATGTATTGAGTCATTGGCATGGTAACAAAGAGTTTCGAGAGGCATAGTCCAAGTAAAGTAACTTGAATTGGCCTAGCTATTGGCTGAAATATGTTGGTGCTACATGTTGAGAAGATGCTCGAAATAAAAAAATAGGAGAGACCTTTGTAGCATGGCCATATTCTTTTGGCTCTTATAATCTTCTAAGGTACTACAAATACCCACCTCATCGGTAGTGTAAGCTCCTCGATAGAAAATACTAAAATCAACAGCATTTGAATAGGATTATCCATTACTCCATGTAGTTATTACAAAAAATGTTGTGAAATATGAACTATTGGTAATGATTCCATTCTCATTTTTATTAATATCCGCACCATCATTTTCATATTATCCTTTCAAGGAATCACTAATCTTAAATCAAGGATGGAGATGGTGTAACCACGAGAGTTTCTATTAGATATAGGGGCTCCATGAGTTGGTAATGCATGCATGAGTCTTTTAATTGATGGTTTTGAGATGATTTTGTAGTTTTATAAATATGATCTTGTTCTTGCAAAGTCAAAGGTGCAAAACGCTGAGAGGTGGTATCATTTGCATGATCATAAGTAAAATCAATCCACAACTAAGAATAAGGAATTAACTTATTGTTCTAAAATTGGCTTGGATCAAATGAAAAATCATAATGTTTACCTTATAATTCATCTTTTATTTCCAATATTTTACAGTGGTCACTACATAAAATGCATCACTAACTAACTAGTACTTTTCACCATTGATGTCCAATAATTGGGAAGATTTGAGACAATGTATGCATTATGAGAAAGGAGGGAAGACACTAAATTCATGTTGAAGGTATGGTTGGAACGAGAGTGAATATTGAATTTTTATTGGTATTACCATTACCATTGGTAAAGGGGATGTTAATGTTGGCCCTTCATTTATCCTTAATCTTTGTGTAAATGAAGCTGGTCTCCAGTCATCAAACACTAGGCCATCGGGAGAACTATGGAAGTCTACAGAGAGACTTAAGGTGGAGACAATGAGTGGAACCCATGATTAATCCCCTTACATGGCTAATCCCTATGTCATGACTCATATATAGCCTGTTACTAATGGCTATGGCTAAAGATCCCTAATCCCTATAATTCCAAATCAAACCCAAAATTCAAAACTCCACCACACTTTACCCCATTCAAAATGCTGAATAAAGACCTTAACAAGGTCAAGGCTTGCATGCCCATAAGAATTCTATAAATATAGAAGTATTCATCATCCTATGAAGGCATCCAATATTCCTTGACCAAGCGATAATCCATGAAATTCAAAACTTCCACCACAACTTTGAAACCCATTCACAACTTTGATAAGACTCTTAACAGGGAAAAGGATTGTAGACCAGAAACTTCTAGAAAATATAGAAGTATTCATCAACCATGAAGACATCCAAACACTTCCTCGACCAATTATCTCCACAAAATGAAAAAAAAAAAATGGGCCAAGCCCAACTCCACAATACACTCCAAAGAAATGAGAATGTCACACTTCTTCGGGTTGCCAAATTCAAGACATCAACTCTAAACTTATAAATTGAAATTTCACCACATTTTAAAACCATCCATACATTAATGAATATTACTTAATAGGGAAAGGTTGTCGGTGAGAAGATTTCTAAAGTCCCCAAAATCCAAAACTTTCCAACACTTTAAACCATTCATAACATGGAATAAAGACTCTTAACAGGGCAAGGTTTCCATACTGAAGACTTCTAAAACTAAAGAACGCATTCAAAATCAGCCTATGAAGGCATCCAAAACACTTCCCTCAACCAAGTATCTCCACAAAAAGAAAAAAAATGGCCAAAAGCCAACTCCACAACTTCACCCCAACATAAGTGAGATTATCGCACTTCCTTAGGGTTGCAAAATTCAATACATTAACTCTAAAACTTACAGATTGAAAATTTAGCATTCTAACTTATCACATGAGGAAATGAAGGCTCCCATAACTTCTCAATAATAAAATCATTCAATTTCACATTGACATATAACACCTGCATAGAAAATCTATAATTATCTTCAAAATTTATTACAAGAAGAGTATTATCTACCTTTTCCAGGGTTTCTAATCAAGGTATATACCTCCCATACTTATCACTTCAATTCATGGATACAACATAGCTATCCAATTCCCATTATTGGCCTATTAATGACTAAATACACTAACAAGATTATAAGAAGAGTCATATGCTCAACTCTCAACTTGTGAAATTTACTTCACAAATCATACATCCCATATGTAACACAACATATTTTAAGGATTTCTTCTTCTTACAACATTCCTTAATAAGATAAAAATGATACGTAGCAAGCAAACACAATTCACCATAGATTTTAGCTTATCATTACAAACATATCCAATAACCCATCTTAGTAATAGTCACAAAACTATATATATATAAACACACACTTATCTAGTTTACATAAGCTTCTTAGAAATTAAAGAAGGTAGAGCCACTATCC
>APFE031508126.1:0-12016 GCA_000404065.3 Pinus taeda | reverse complement strand
CTAGTCCAAGCATTTGGTCACCATGATTCATGGTGACCAAATGCTCGGACTGGAGGGGAAGTCCAAAATTCAGAAAAAACCGGCATAAGACCTGGAGATTGAGTGTCTAATGTGAAGGTAGACAATCATCATTTTTGTGACAACTGCCACACATCTATTGTGACAACTGCCACACATCTATTGTAAGTTTCTATAGAAGCTGTGATGATTGTGAGTATGATCTTTGTCTTTCTTGCTACCATGAGCTTGGTGAAGGGCGTCTACCAACAATTCTTTGCTTTTCAAGGAGTACACCCATCCTAAATTTGGGATTCTAAATCTTACCACAAAGCTTCCAAAGCACTCCTTGAACACTAATTGGGTCCCAAAAATTACATAGCCTATGGCACCAAGGAAGAGCATATTAGCATATTAGAAGAGGGGATTCAATCATTAAGCTACACTTGGATGTGATGCTGTGAATATTATAACGCATACAACTGAAGTCAAATTCACAGATTCGAAACAAAAGAAATAGATAAATTGAGAGAAAATACAGAATAAGTGATGGGCTGCAAGATTGAAAACAAAGACTGTGAATTTGGAGGTGCTCTTTGGGATGTTTTTCGGAGAGAGGATATACCCAAGTTACAAGATTATTTGGTCGAACACAAGGGGGAATTCACGCACCTTGAAAATAAGCATCTTACACAAGTTACTAATCCAATTCATGATAAGATTATTTCCCTAATGAGTATCATAAGGGAAACTAAAAGAAGAATATCGGGTAGAGGCATGGACATTCAAACAAAATCTTTACAAGGCAGTCTTTATTCCAGATCGGTGTCCTCATCAAGTTCAGAACCTAAAGTCATCTATTAAAGTTGCCATGGATTTGTATCGCCTGAAAATTTGGAGCAATGTATTCAGTTGACTGAAGAGTTCCGCTTACTGCTCAAGAATCAGAGGGTGAAACCAGACAAGTTAGAGGTGAAGAGGATGATTCTCCATGTAATCAAGTCGGCTCACAAGAGCTCGACAGTTTAACCTCAGCCATGGAGGACGAAAAGAAGGGAAATTGTCTAGCATTGTAGAGAATGTGAATGCAATTATTGTTATGTTTCTCATCCTACCAGGGTGATTTTTCATGTTTTCCCTAAAAAAAATTGCCATGAAGAGCATGATAAGTCTATTCTATCTTGTGATTTATTTTATTTTCAAAATGATATTTGCTAGATAGAGGTGTGAGGAATGCACGTCATTTTTGAAAATATTTTTTCTTTATCAAATTTATTCTTGAAAAGAAGTGTGAGGGAATGCACCTCATTTTTTAAATGTTTACTCATAATAAGTTGGAAAAATAGATGTTCGTTCTATTTTTAAATGATTTATCTTGGAGTGAAAAAGATATTGCACAGACTTAGTTTTTATTTGAACTTGTTTTCTATTATTCGGTATGCTATATGAATGTGTTCTAATATCAACTTTAGCAAGTATGAATGTGTTTTGATATCAACTTAATTGTAACTTAATTGTAGCGAGGTCATTCTCGCGTAAAGATTCTTAGTTCCAACGTACACTGTATAAATATTCTGTGATAGTCTCTTGAAAACAATGCAGAAATTCTACTACAGAAGTCATGGTTAGCAACTGCTTATGTTTATTTTTTCTAAGTTGGATTTTTTTTTTAAATCCATTAGAACTATTTTATTCATCATCAATGAATCCATTAGAACTATTTTATTCATCATCAATTAACTATTATTGCAGAATCAATAGTATAATCAATTATTGCAGAATCAATGGCATAATCTAATGAGCTTTTTCTGATCGCAGAACTAACAATATAGCTTATCATCAACTAAGTATCATTGCAGGAACAATGGCAGAAGCTATGAGTTTCTTCATTCTCCTGTAACGTGAACAATGGCAGAAGCTATGGCAAAAGCTATGAGTTTCTTTTGATGCCATTCTCCTGTAACAGGCCTCTGCAAACAATGTAGAATACTACCATATGACTCTAGATTTTTCATTGCTTATTATGTTTATTTTCTGTACTTTGGAAAGTTTTGTTAAATTTTTTAAGATAGGGTTAGAATCAGTTGGAACTATGTTAACAATACACACACTATTATTTCAAGCACTATGGCAGAAAACTCACTATTATTGCAAGAAAACTCACTATTATTGCAAGAAATATGGCAGACTATTATTATTACTACCCAGTAATGTTGTATACAGATTTTCTTTGGTAAATGATAGATATTCTTTGGCGCGCTATTATTGCAGGCGCTAGGGCATAAAACTAACTACTATTGCAGTCACAATGGCAGATTATTATTACTACTACCAAAGAATGTTGTGTATAGATTTTCTTTGGTAAAGGCCAAATTTATTTGATAAGTGGGTTTTTTTAAACCACCTCGTCACTAATACCATTTTGATGTCTGTATCAACTTTACTAATGAATTGAAGATACTATTATCATTTAGATTTTTCTGATCAACAAGACCTACATTGTTTGCCGAATTCCTTATCAGCGGCACACGCAGAAATTGGGGCGCGGTATCGTTGAACATAAGATTTCAAGCCACTGGTGGTTAATATATCATGTTGCTAATATAAAAAATAGTAGTTTTAAATGTGGACATAATCCTTTTTTATTTCTCTGGGATTCTGTTTAAATCAAGCCTTGTGCAGTTAGTCATAGTTATCTTCTATATATACACGCATTGGAAACATGAATCTATCCTCTGGCTATGAATCCGAATCAGCAGAAAGGTGCGACACAGATTTCTACCAAAGGTGCTTCAAAAGAGTTTACATCATAGTTACCATCGTTACCAAGTTCAACCGTAATGGAAAAAAATTCGCAAATTCGCCGATTCGGTTCGATATCGTGAATAATTCCCCATTCAAATTTGGTACGGTCTCCACTGACAAGCTTGGTCTATTCGTCCACTTTCTCGCAACCCGGTGTACATTTCATTCTGTGCACATATTATATAAGATATACCTGAGTATATAAGGCGGTGATGGAAAGTTTCAATGACATGTTATTTACATCATTAACAACAATATGATGAAGAATCCACTAAAGAATGGCATGGCATGGCAGGAAATAAATAGCCCGGAACTCATAGGGACGAATAGGAAGTTTGTATCAAACAAATATTTTCCCTAATCTTTTTTAAGTGGTTTTGGGTAAACGAATAGAGGTATTCAATATATTCAATATTTTTATAAGCTTTTTTTTAGTGGTTTTGGGTGAATAAAGGTATTCAATACTGACTTAAGAAACCAGGGAGCTATATTTATACGGCAAGTATGCGGAATGCAATGCATCCTTGTTAAATTTTCAAATTAATATATAATATACGTTTTCAAATTAATAATAATACATACAGCTCTGTGAGCTTCTCTTTCTTATCACTTGTTTATACCAATTTTAAATTAATAATAATAATACAAATCAACTGGGTCAATGGGGAATTCTCTGTATATATATATATATATCCCTTTCGCTTCCATCCTCCGGAATTAGTTGAATTAGTTACATTACATTACAGATTTCGCATTCGCCTTCGCCTTCTTCGGGGATTCAACGCGCTATCAAGTCTGGTCCCATGAATTCCAGTATTAGCGAGGCCCAGTAACGTTGGTACATTGTGTTTTAATGACTTAAAATTTTTACCCGTAACTAAATAAAAAAGACTCTACCGTGAAACAATTTTAACCTGTCAATTAAACACACCAATGAATTTAATGCTCAACCTCAACCAACTGCCTTACCCTTCCTTCTCACCGGTTTATTAAATTTTCAAATTAATAATGAATACATTTTCAAAATATTCATACACCGGTTTATTAAATTTTCAAATTAATAATGAATACATTTTCAAAATATTCGTACAGCTCTCTTATCATTGGTTTGTTTTAAAAATTAATAATAATCAACCTCAGGTCAGCTCTTTCGAGTCAATTGAGAATTCTCTATTATGCAGCCCTCTTTAGCTTCGCTTCAATCCTCCTGTATCATTTACAACCTTCTTTGAGGATTCAACGCCCCATCAAGTCTGGATCCGGTCTTAGGCAGTCAGTTATGGCCCTCTACCATTCGTACTGGTTTTTTTTTCCAGAAATAGTTGAACATATAAAATGAAATGAAATACTTTTTATTTTACTTTTCATTGACTGGAAAAACCTATCCCACTTTTTAAAAATCAAATTTAATTATATATTTAATTACCATATATATAATCATGATTCATAAAATCTATTTTTATTTAAATTGTGTTTATTATTTTTTGGATTATGAAAAAATTAAAATAAAACTCTTATCTTATATTATGTTAATAATACCATTTTATGTGCATTATTTTTCTTGTAGGGCAGACTTTGTTTTTAGGAATAGCTTATATCTTTAGAAAAAGAGTGAAGGAAGGTAAATCCGTATTTGTTTTCATTATTTTAAATAAGTGATAGAAAAGATCATTATTTTTACATAAAAAGAAATAGATAATTTTCGTTATATCTTATTAAAAATATACATTTCCGAAGGTAAATTCGTATTTGTTTTCATTTTTTAAATATATAATGTAAAATATTATTATTTCTATTTATAAAAGAAATTGATAGTTTTCATTATATTTTATTAAAAATATACTATTTTTCTCTAATACGTGTGTCGGATTGCATGCAGATTAATTTATAGGAAAGACATCACTTCTAACTTTGCTAGGGTTTAGGTTTTGGGGTTTAGGGTTTATGTTTTTGTGTTTAGGATTTAGGGTTTTGTGTTTATGTTTTAGGGTTTATAACAGTTGAGTAAATTCTTTTAATAAACACTTAAATCAAAGTTACAAAATTCTTCCTAAATTGTTATAAAATTCATAGGGTTTATGGCTTAGGATTTAGGGCTTGGGGTTTAGGTTTTGGGGTTTAGGTTTTAGGGTGTATGGTTTAATATTTACAACAATTTAGTAAATTCCCTTAATAAACACTTAACTAAAAGTTACAAAATGCTTTTAAGAATGTTATAAAATGCCTATGGGTTAGTGTTTAGTTTACAAGGTTTATTGTTTAGGGTTTAGGGTTTGGGGTTTACGGTTTAGTGTTTATGGTTCAAGTTCAGGGTTTATAACACTTTAGTAAATTAATTTAATAAAGACTTAAATAAAAGTTAAAAAATTCTTGTTAAAACGTTATAAAATGCTTAGAGTTCACGGTTTATGGTTATAACACTTTATTAAATGCTTTTGATAAAGACGTTAAAAAGTTACAAAAATGTATTTTAAAATGTTATAAAATTCCTAGTGTTTAGGGATAGGGTTTACGGTTGAGGGTTTGGGATTTATAACACTTTCAGAAATTCTTTTAATAAGAACATAAAAAAAAGTTACAAAATGCTTGTTAAAATGTTATAAAATGCTTAGGCTTTAGGGTTTAGGATTTAAAATTCTATAAAATGCACATGGTTTAGTGTTTAGGGTTTATAAAAATTTAGTAAATGCTTTTAAAAAATGCTTTGAAAAAGTAAGAAAACGCTTGTGAAAATGTTATAAATTACTCAGGGTTTAGAGTTTAGGGTTTAGGGTTTATAAAACTTTAGTAAATCCTTTTAGTAGACACTCAGAAAAAAGTTACAAAACACTTGCTAAAAAATTATAAAATTCTTAGGGCTTAGGTTTGAGGTGAACTTTAGTAAATTATTTTAATAAACACTTTAAAAAAAGTCACAAAACTCTTGTGAAAATTTTATCAAATTCTTAGGGTGTATGTGTAGGGTTTACAAAACGCTTATTAAAATGTTATAAAATGTTCACGTTTTAAAATGTTACAAAAAACTTGCTAAATTCTAATAAAATGCTTAGGATTTAGGGTTTATAACAATTTAGTAAATTCTTTAAATAAACACTTCAAAAGAAAATTTACGAACACTTCTTAAAATGTTATAAAATACTTAGGGTTTAGGGTTTGGGGTTTAAAATTTTATAAAGTTCTTATGGTTTAGGGTTTAGTTTGGGGGGTGTGGGTATTAGGGTTTATGGTTTATGGTTTTGAGGGTTTAGGGTTTTTTATTGTTTAGGGTTTTTTTAGGGTTTTTAGGGTTTAGTTTTTTTAGGGTTTAGGGTTTGGGGATTAAGGTTAGGGGTTTATGGATTAGGGGTTTAGGGTTTATAGAACTTTAGTAAATGGTTTTAGTAAACACTTACATAAAATTCACAAAACACTTTTTAAAATGTTATAAAATCCTTATGTTTTAGGGTTTGGGGTTTAGGGCTCAGTGTTTAGGTTTTTCGGTTTAGGGTTTAGAGTTTATAAGACCTTAGTAAATGCTTTCAAGCTTTAGGCTTTAACGTTTAGAGTTTATGAGACCCTAGTAAATGATTTTAGGGTTTATCCTTAAGGCTTTAAGCATTAGGATATAGGGTTTGGGGTTTGGGGTGTAGGTTTTATAACACTTTGGTAAATTCTTTTAATAAACACTTAATTAAAAGTTATAGAAAACATTCTGAAATATTGTAAAATTCTTAGTGTTTAGCATTTATCATTTTGTGTTTACAGTTTGGGATTTAGGGTTTCAGGTTTTAGGTTTTAGCATTTATGGTTTATGATTTATAACAATAAAGTTACAAAATGCTTTTTAAAATATTAAAAAAAATAGCATGAGGGTTTAGGGTTTAGGATTTATAACAGTGGTAAATTATTTTAATAAACACTTAAATAAATGTCTAAAATGCTTTTCAATATGTCCTAAAATTATTAGGGTTTAGGTTTTAGTGTTTGAGGGTTTAGGGTTTAGGGTTTTAGATTTATGGTTTAAGGTTTACAACATAAAAGTTACACTTAAATTAAAGTTGCATAACACTCTTTAAAATGTTATAAATTAATTAGGGTTTAGGTTTCATGGTTTAGGTTTTAGGGATTAGGGTTTAAAGTTTATAAGACTTTAGTAAATTCTTTTAATAAACACATAAAATAAGTTACAAAACACTTTTTAAAATTTTATGAAATGGCTAGGGATTAGGTTTTAGGATTTGGGGTTTAGGATTTAGGGTTTAAGGTTTATTACACTTTATTAAATTGTTTTAATAAACACTTAAAAAAAAGTTACAAAACACTTTTTGAAATGCTATGAAAGGCTTAGGGTTTAGTGTTTATCGGTTTATGATTTATAGTTTAGGGTTTAGCTTTCATGGTTTACGGTTTATAACAGCATAGTAAATTATTTTGATAAAAACTTATGTAAAAGTTACCAAAGTCTTTTCATAATGCTATAAAATTCTTAGTGCTTAGGGTTTATAACAGTTCAGTAAATTCTTATAATAAAAAGTTAAAAAACACTTGTTAAAATGTTATAAATTACTTAGGGTTTAGGGTTAAGAGTATAGGGTTTATAAGAATTTAGTAAATCCTCTTAACAAACACTTAAACAAAAGTTAGAAATTTTTTTAGGATGTTATAAAATTCTTACAGTGTAGGGTTTGGGGTTTATGGTTTGGGGTTTGGTGTTTAGAGTTTAAGGTTTAGAATTTATAACACTTTAGTAAATGATTTTAATAAACACTTAAATAGAAGTTAAAATATTTTTTTTAAAATGTTATAAAATTATTAGTGTTTAGCGTTTAGCATTTAGGGTTTAGGGTTTAGGGTTTAGGGTTTCTGGTTTACATTTTAGGATTCAGGGTTTATAACACTTTATTAAATCCTTTTAATAAACACTTAAACAAAAATTACAATATGCTTTTTAAAATCTTATATGCTTAGGGTTTAGGTTTTAATGTTCATGATTTGGGCTTTAGGGTTTAAGCTTTAGGATTTAGGGTTTATGGTTTAGGGTTTAGGGTTTGGGGTTTAGTGTCGAGGGTTTAGGGTTTATAAGAATTTATTAAATTATTTTAATAAACACTTTAAAAAAATTTCAAAATAATTTTTATAATGTTCTAAAATGAATAGGTTTTAGGGTTCACAGTTTGGGATTTAGGGATTAGGGTTTAAGGTTTGGGATTTTGGGTTTAGGTTTAGGCTTAATTGTTTAGGGTCTACAACATATTGGTAAATTCTTTTAATAAAAACTTAAATAAAAGTTACAAAACAATTTTTAAAATGTTATAAAATGGTTAGGGTTTAGGGCCTATAGTTTAGGGTTTAGGGTTTATGCTTTGTGGTTTAGGGTTTATGTTTTTGTGTTTATGGTTTAGGGTTTATAACACTTTAATAAGTACTTTTAATAAACACTTAAGTAAAGGTTACACAATTCTTCTTAAACTATTATGAAATTCTTAGGGTTTATGGTTTAGGGCTTGGGGATTACGGTTTAAGGTTGAGGTTTTTGGGGTTTAGGTTTTAGGGTCTATGGTTTAAGTTTTATAACAATTTAGTAAATTATTTTAATATGCACTTAAATAAAACTTACAAAAATATTTTTTAAATGTTATAAAATGCCTACGGGTTTAGGGTTTAGTTTATAGGGTTTAGGGTTTATTGTTTAGGGTTTAGTGGTTAGGGTTTGGTGTTTAAGGTTTATAAAAATTTATTAAGTTCTTTTAATAAACACTTAAAAAATGTTACAAAACAAGTTCTAAAATGTTATTAAATGATTAGGGTTTAGAGTTTAGGGTTTTGGGTTTAGGGTTTAGGGTTTATTGTTTAGAGTTTGGTGTTTAGGGTTTGGGGTTTAGGGTTTCGGGTTTCGGGTTTCAGGTTTGGAGTTTTGGGTTTGGGGTTTAGGGTTTAGGGTTTATGGTTTGGGGTTTAGGGTTTAGGGTTTAGGGTTTAAGTTTTATAAAAAAATATTAAGTGCTTTTAATAAACACTTAAAAAGGGTTTTTTTTTCTACGTTAAGACTAACCTAAGTACCCACGGGGGATTTGAACCAGTGACCTATCGCAAGGAGTGCCTTAACAACGCACCCATTCACCGTCAATCCAAAGCCATGTGGGCCAACACTTAAAAAGGGTTACAAAACACTTTTTAAAATTTTATTAAATGATTAGGGTTTAGATTTTAGGGTTTAGGGTTTATTGTGTAGGGTTTAGGGTTTAGTGTGTAGGGTTTAAGGTTTAGGTTTTATAACACCTTGGTAAATTCTTTTAATAAACACTTAAATAAAACTTACAAAACTATTTTTAATAGATCATAAAAAGCCTAGGTTTTAGGGTTTAGGGTTTGGGGTTTGGGGATTAGGGTTTAGCATTTAGAGTTTAGGGTTTACTGTTTATAACACTTCAGTAGCTTATTTTCATAAAAAATTAAATAAAAGTTAGAAAAATCTTGTTAAAGTGTTATAAAATGCTTTGGGTTTAGGGTTTAAGGTTATAACACTTTATTAAATGCTTTTAATAAAAACTTAAAAATTTTACAAAAATGTATTTTGAAACGTTATAAAATTCTTAGTGTTTGGGGATAGGGTTTATGGTTTTGGTTTGGGATTTATAACATTTGGATAAATTATTTTAATAAGAACATTAAAAAAAGATACAAAAAGATTGTTAAAATGTTATAAAATGCTTAGGCTCTAGGGTTTAGGATTTAAAATTATATAAAATGCTCATGTTTTAGAGTTTATGATTTATAACGCTTTAGTAAATCCTTTTACTAAACACTTAAAAAAAGGTAAGAAAATGTTTGTTAAAATGTTATAAAATACTTAGGGTTTAGAGTTTAGGATTTAGGGTTTATGGTTTTGGATTTAAAATGTTATAAAATGGTTACAGTTTGAGATTTAGGGCTTATAACATTTTAGTAAATGCTTTTCATAAACACTTCAAAAAAATTTACAAAAAGCTTTTTGAAATGTCATTGAATGCTTAGAATTAGGTTTAGGGTTTAGAATGTTGTAAAATGCTTAGGTTTTAGAGCTTAGGGTTAAGGATTTATAAAACTTTAGTCAATCCTTTTAATAAACACTTAGGAAAAAGTTACAAAACACTTGCTAAAAAGATATAAAATGCTTAGGGTTTAGGTTTGAGGGAAACTTTACTAAATTCTTTCAATAAACACTTTAAAAAAGTTACAAAACTCTTGTTAAAATTTTGTAAAATTCTTAGGGTGTAGGTTTTAGGTTTTTTGGTTTTGATTTTGGGTTTTAGGTTTAGGGTTTAGGGTTTAGGTTTTAGGGTTTATAGCGCTTTAGTAAATGCTTTTAATAAACACTTAAATAAAAGTTACAAAATTATTTTCAAAATGTTATAAAATTCTTAGGATTTACAGTTTATGCTTTAGGATTTAGGGTTTGGGGTTTCAAGTATAGAGTTTATGGTTTGGAGTTTATAACAATTGAGTAAATTCTTTTAATAAACACTTGAATAATAGTTACAAACTACTTTTCAAAATGTTATAAAATGCTTAATGTTTATGGTTCAGAGTTAAGAAGTTGAGGTTTATTGTTTGGGGTTTAGGGTATAGGTTTTAGGGTTTTGAATTTAGGGTTTATAACACTTCTGTAAAATCTTTTAGTAAACACTTAAATAAAATTTACAAAGTGCCTTTTAAAATGTTATAAAATTCTTAGCATTTATAGTTTAGGGTTTAGGGTTAGGGTTTGGGGTTTATGGTGTAGGGTTTAGCGTTTGGGTTTAGGGATTAGGGTAGAGTGTTTAAGGTTTATAAAACTCTTAGGGTTTAGGGTTTATGGTTTATAACACTTTAGTAAATTCTTTTAATGAGAAATTAGATAAAAGTTACAAAACCATATTGAAAATGCTATAAAATGTTGAGGGTTTAGGGTTTTAAGTCTAGGGTTTAATGTTTAGAGTTTAGAGTTTAGGGATTATAACACTTTAATAAATGATTTTAATAAACATTTAAATAAAATTTACAAAACACTTTTTCAAATGATATAAAATACGTTGGGTTTAGGGCTTACAGTTTAAGGTTTCGCGTTAAGGGTTTATGGATTACAGTTTAGGGTTTACCGTCTATAGAACTTTAGTAAATATTTTTAGTAAACACTTAAATAAAAGTTACAAAACATTTTTAAAATTGTCAGAAAATGCTTAGGGTTTAGGTTTTAGGGTTTAGAATTTAGGGTTTCGGGTTAAGGGTTTAGGGTTTCGGTTCATGGTTTAGGGTTCATGGTTTTGGGTTTATAACACCTTAGTAATTTTTTTAATAAACACTTAAATAAAAGCTATAAAACACTTTTTAAAATGTTATAAAATTCTTAGGGTTTAGTGCTTAGGATTTGGGGTTTAGGGTTTATGGTTTAGGGTTTGGGGTTTAGGGTTAAGGGTTTAGGGTGCAGGGATTAACCACCCATGTTAAGTGGGTATCAACTGCTACATATTACACTTAATGAATTCATCCCATGGAGCCTCGTGGAGTTATGAAGAAAAGTAAATAAAAGGAAAAACGTTTATGAATAAGGGTGGAAAAACAAGGGTTTAGGGTTTAGGGTTTTCTCCATCCTACAGTCACATACCTAGGTGTGGTCTTCTATTATTATAGCACTGATAAAATTCTTAGGTTTCATGGTTTAGGGATTTGGGTTTGGGGTTTAGGGATTAGAATTTAGGATTTATAACAATTTAGTAAATTCTTTTAATAAGCACTTAAATAAAATTTACAAAACACTCTTTAAAATGATATAAATTAATTAGGGTTTAGGTCTTAAGTGTTAGGGTTTAAAGTTTATAACACTTTAGTAAATTCTTTTAATGAACACGTAAAAAAAGTTACAAAACACATTTTAAAATGTTATGAAATGATGCGTTTAGGTTTTAGGGTATAAGTTATAGGGTTTAGGCCGGTTTGGGGTTTAGGGTTTAGGGTTTAGGGTTTAGGGTTTGTAACACTTTAGTAATTTTTTTAATAAACACTTAAATAAAATTTACAAAATGCTTTTTGAAATGTTATAAAAGGTTTATGATATAGAGTTTAGGGTTTAGGTTTTCCGGTTTAGGGTTTAGGGTTTGTAACACTTTAGTAATTTTTTTAATAAACACTTAAATAAAATTTACAAAATGCTTTTTGAAATGTTATAAAAGGTTTATGATATAGAGTTTAGGGTTTAGGTTTTCCGGTTTAGGGTTTA
>APFE031508124.1:0-12695 GCA_000404065.3 Pinus taeda | reverse complement strand
CCCATATGAACCTCTCCAAAATCTCATTGAACATAGTCATGAAAATGTTTCCTATCAAGTACGCCATGGAATGAAGCCCATGAATCTACCACCCATCCATCAACAATATTTTCTAATGAAAGAATCAAAGCATCTTGTAACACATCACCTGTTACATTCACTTAATGATTGTTCTCTTGTTCTCCATCTACCTCTTTTCCCTTCCAAGATTTATATCATTTCTTAAGGTGTCCTTTCTTCCCACACTTCTAGCACAGTGTCCCCAATTTGGATATGGATCTTCCTTTCCTTGACTTACTACGATGTCTCAAGATCTTTTCTCTCTATAACTTTCTTCCCCTAGACTTTGAAAGCAGACCATTACCTATTATCTCACTTAATTTTTTATGTTGCATTTCCTTCCAAATGATAACACCAAAAACATCACCAGACCTTAAAGTACTATATCCGAAGACAAAATTATTGATGGACATGACTAAGCCATTCCAACTTTCTGGCAATGAGCACAGAAATAATAATAACTTCATCTTCAAAATTTACCCCTACAAAATTTAACTGACTAATAACCTTGTTAAATTCATTTAAATGATTGACAACGGTTATACCTTCTCACATCTTCATATTGAATAAATGCTTGATAAGAAATATCTTTTTTGTCACTAAGGTTTTTTCATAAAGTTTAGTCAATGTCATCATTATTTGCTTTGTTGTCATTCCCTTTGAAATGTTGAAGGCCACCGACAGTTTGAGGCATAGTCATATTGTTTCGAGTGCCTTTCTGTCAAGAATCTTATATTCTTCATTCATCATGCTTATCAACTTCTTTACTTTTCCATTCAATGTTAGGTAAGGATCTCTCTGATAAAAATAAGCATCCATTTGCATCTTCCATAGTTGGTAGTTTTTGTTGTTGAATTTCTCAGCCCTAAACCTATAGTATTATGCCATAGCTCCCACGCAAACGAGGAATCCTTCTTTCCCATGCATTTATCAAGCAAAGAGACCTACGAGTTTGATATCAATTGTTAGATATTAATTAACAAAGAAGTTAAACATATAAAATATTCTAGAAAAACAAACAAATAAAAACATAAAACAATAGAGGCACAAATATATTTGGTTCACCCAATTTGGGCTACATCCATAGAGAGAAAACCTATATTTTCATTTATATTATCCAACAGAATGAGCATATACAACCTGCAACAAATCCACATAAACTTCCTCTTTGCTCTCGTACAACCTCTCCTCTTTTCTTTGTGCATATAATAATACACAATAATAATACAATTCCCTCATATAAACTGAGGGTTTCCTTATAGGCCAAAAACTGCTAAATTAACATAACTTCTACCATCATATTTTTGCCTAATGAACAACCCATATTGACTATTAAATTACAATATTTTACAAGGCAATTTTTATCTACTTTTCAAGGTCAAACATTTAAATATCTAGATTTTGCTTTAGCTTCTATGATACCCTTAACATTAGTGCCCCATCCTATTGTCAATGTTGATCCATCTTTTTCCTTGTCTTTTGATTCATTCTCTTTCGCACAAGCATATTTCACATAGGTTGCATCCAAACCCTCTTATCATATTCCTACTTCTTCCATCATTATAGATATTGTCGATGATGAGCCTAAAGAACCTATTTTTCCCAAAACTATTATTGAACAACACACTATCCCTTCACCTACTGTATCTTTGCCACAAAGCCCTGTTTCGTCTCCTCACACTACCATGCCTTATGAAACAATTTATGATCATCCTTCTCACCAATATGACCCTAAAGATAAAAATGAGGATTTCACTACTATAGATATCGTTTCCTAACTCAAGGATACAACAAAACCTAAGTTGAGTCTAGAAACAATGACTATGATGCTTACGCAGACATTTCATATATTGTAACTAGATTCCATCACTTTTGACTCCTTAACACAACTCCATACACTTAGTTGGGACCCAAGTTATTGTTAAGTAGTTTTGCACCTATTTGCATAATTTTTTGATGTTGTTCCTCCTCTTTCTTTTCATGTGATTGCCAAATCTGAGAATATTTCTAGCAAGAATAGTATCTTCAGCTAGAGAATTAAAATCAAGAACAATATGAAAAGTCTATTGCATGTGGCCAACAATTGCAAACCAAATTCCCCCTATTGAAAGTCTACCTACATCTGACCATCAACACTATTCATCACAATAGTTATTTCAATTTATCAGGGCTTCGTTGACTCAATTGGAAGATCGGTTGGTAATAATTGTATTAAGTTATAATGATCCTACCACTCTACCTGAGCAACAACAACAACAACTCCTCAGTGTTATCGAAGATTGTGATGACTTGAGTTTGGAGAAAGGGAAACTAACCAAATAGGTTGGGGATATCAACTATAAACTTCAAAGAATTTGGCCAACCATTAAAGAGTATGTCCCTAATATACTAGGGTATTTCTCTTTATGTGAGCCCACATAGTCTATTGAGTAACAAACAAGGATTTTTATAGTACTATTGTTGAGCTGTGAAATTTTGTTTTTGATCCCACATAGTGATTCCAATAGTAGATCAATGAAGTATTTGCACATACATACACCTCTAGAGATATGTTTCAATAGTGTTCTCATAGTTAGCAGGAGATTTTTTTCACGAGGTTCAAGATTGGCATTTATTTCTTTCCAATCGTAATAGACTTTTATATTAGTTACATGAACAAAGAAAGAAATTAATGGAGCAAGAATTTGTGAGAACAAAAATAGTGCAACATCAAACTTTATTTGGTATGCATGAAGTGGTTGAAAAATAGATTCATTTCTTAGAGGAGGCATCACATAAGGAAATACATATTCTTCGCAATATTCAACCAACTACCATTGCCAAATACATGTAATTGTGCAGGTTCAATTTTGATGCAGACTATGAGTGGAATGATTTCCTTGCCTCATTCCCTGAGGAACCTCTTGCAAATAATACAACCCAATTTGTTGACCAAGCTAATGTTTTTCATGCTATCTAAACTACTGTAATGGATGACTATCATAGTTTTAAAGACCAATCATTGCAAATAGATATTGAGATGAGTCCTTTGTTTGAAGGAGAAGGAGCACAAGGATAAAGAATTAGGGGAATTTTGAGGTCTAAAATTAGACTCCTAAGGAAATTATGAAATAATAGTGGAAATAATAAAATAAGATTATATTACATCATTAAATTTTAGAGGGAAAAAAGAGTAAGCTATTTTTTCAACTCGTACTTTCAACTTATCTTCCTATGGGTTTACTCAAATTTCAAGTGGAAACACTTGTTAGATGCATAATTTGGTTACTCGTCCAAGGAGCACCCATGTTTAATATGTTTTATGGACCACGATACACAAAAAATGAGAAATACATGAAATATGTAATTGCAATCACATTTTTTCATGTATTTCTCATTTTTCATGTAGCAAGGCTGATCAAAACTATGAAACATGGGAAATATTTAGATGAGGAATTAAATTTTCTACCCAACAAGTACTCCCACTTGAAATCTGAGTAAAACCGTAGGGAGATAAGTTGAAAAGAAGAGTTGAAAAGACGAGTTGAAAAAGTAGTTTTATTATTTTATTATTTTTTAACCTTTTTACCTTTTTACCTTTTTACTCCAAAAATGGTGAATCATCCCCCATGGTTTACATCATCATCTTGAATGATATTGGTTATTCTAAATTTTATTTTGGTTGTACATTTTTCTTAGGACACCCATTTTAGACTTCAAAATTCCCCTAATGGTACATCGAGACTGTTAGCGTAATGGTAGGAAGGACCAATAACACAGAAAAAGGATAGACTCGACGGAAAGTCAATAGATTATCATTGGGGGCTATTTGTTCCTTCATTTATTTCAAGAAACTTTGATCAATTTTGAAGCAAAAGAGGTGTAGATACGAGTAGCGAAAGTAGGAAAAACAAGCCGTAAAATAGGCTAGAAAGAATTCAGGAGAAGATAGAAGAAAGCAACAAGTAGAGAAATAAATTAGTTCTATCGGGACTTTCCACAGTGGTGGAGGAAGGATCAAGAATCTAGAAGTTTTAAATAACCAAGCTAAAAGTGGATGAGACAATTGGATCTTGTCAAATGGGTTAAGCCACGACAAATGTAGTGAGCACGAATCATGTAAAAAGAGGAAATCTATATAAATCCATAACGATCGAGTTATAGGGAGAGATATAGAGGGAAATATGTAGACAAGTTGTCAAAATGAGATTTGAACTCCTTATTTATGTAATGTGAGGTATTGTATCTCTATTTGTGTCAAATTTTGAGTGAACTCTGAAAAAATGTTGTGTAATATTCAAAAATCTACATTATAATAACTCGATTCTTTGAGATAATATAAAGAAGAATATTGTAGGGATTATATTTATGTGTTTGTGATTGCATGATGATGTGGTGTGTACCCTTTTAAAATTGTGTCAAACATCTTTATATCTTGTGCAAGGTTGTGTGAGGATCTATAAAAATTAAGGAACTTAAGTATAATTTATGTAATGATCTAAATTTGCTAGTTGTCTAGATTCCCACCTAACATTTAATGTCTTCGTACAGCTCGGGTGAGAACATCCTCACTTGAGGAGGATTAAAAATCTCTATGTTTTGATAGAGTACAACAATCACCTTTGTTGGTAGGTTGTGGCCAAACCCTCAGTATCTACATCAAAGCTTTTCGCGAACAATGGTAAACTAAATTATCTACAACAGGGGATCCCACCTACTTTATTTTCAGTATAAAACATTGATACTAATCTTTGCAACATTTTTCACACTTTTCTAATAAATGGGGTACATAGGCATTAACATGAAGGTCACAATTTCAAGCTTAGAGTTGGATTAGGATTATGAACTAATAAATCCATTGACTTGATGGCTCTGATAGTATTTTTTTCTTCTATTTATTAAAAGGGGGAAAAAATATCAATCATGTTTCAAGCCTTTGAATATCTAATAAATATGATAAAATGGATAAAGGAGAAAAATTGTATAAACGTTTCTCAGCATATCCAAGTTTAGGATATTTACAAAGCTTTTGATTTCATTTTTTTTAATAATATTTATAAATAAGGAAACATTAGGCTAATAATCTTTCAAAAACTTAAACTCATATGATACATATTCAATGGTACATTTTGGAAGACAAAGAGTCTGATAGTTCTAACCATTTTGATTCTCATTTTCATGAAGAAGTCCAAGCTTGAACACACTTGCTAGGTTTTAGATAAATAATATTCATTGGAAACTTTGATATATTTTATGTTTAAGATTGTTAATATAAATATCTATGTATGTAGTGGTTTTATTTTGTGAAAAAATATAATGAGTAGGTTTTGTTCATTAAAGATGGCTAAGGAATATGAGTGAGTATGTAAATTTAGGTTGTGATTATTTAGATGCTACATTGAAAGGTTTTTGTTTTAATAGAATTTTCCTATAACCACTTAGAAATGGCCTAGTCCATAAGCCTTAACTATGCAACTCATTATTTTTAGTATATTTAAATTATATCAAAGCATATGACAAGTGGAATTTCTTTTTATTTATTAAAAATTTTACCGATGGTTTTTTAGATAAAAAAAAATTCATTAGCTTAGTTTAGTTTGGAGTTTTGTTTATCTTAACATATCTTCTTATAATTCTTTATATTATTATATTTCTTTAGTAGTAATTAAAGATCATTCAGCAAGTTAGGAATTTCCTTTGATAAAGTAGGCCTAATAGAATGATTAAGAAAATTGTTATATGTTTTCCAAAATGTATATATGTTTAACTAATTAAAAATAATAATTAAAAGTTAAAATTAAGTTATATCTTAGTTCTTTTTCATGTTCTTTGAATCTTGGCAATATCAAACATATTATAGGGGTATGAAATGATTCTTGTAAACATATATTTTTATTATTATTATTATAATTAACATTTTCATATGGTGACCTTATCATAATTGTTGAATTGGGCCTCCCAAAAAGATGCAATTATTAGTATTATATATATTATATATCTTTTTTCTCACTAAAATGGTTTCCAAGAAAAATGCAACAAACTTAATTCATAATGATTGGAAAGACTTGATCTATATTAGAAATGGCCCTCAAAATTTTCAATTTTTTAAATTATGAATGACCAAAATTTGATAATATGATAATTCAAACCAATACATTATGCATAACTCAATTAAATTAATAATATGAAAATATGTGAATAGTTTTTAAAATATATAAATGATTAATAGAAAATATGTGAATGGTTTTTAAAGTATATAAATGTAATTTAGGTTTTTTTATTTGCTTTATCTTTAATTGAGATAAAAACCATTTCTTTCCTGGATCGCTTGTTTCAATCTTAAATTTCTTTGTTGTCCATTAAGCTTTTGAAATCCTTTGGTTTCATTCTTCTCTGGAAGATTCTAGAAATGAAGGAAGTCAAGATAAAGGAAGGTTACGATATGATGGACCATGTTAGGCTTTCGATATTATTGGCAATCATGGGTTGCACATACAATTAAGAATTGGGAAACTCAAGCTAAACAAGAAAACAGTGTGATTCCGTCAAATTTTGTGAAATTTGTTATGTTTATCATTGGCTTTAAAGCACAATCAATCTAAGTTGAACGCTATGTATTAACAACAAAAGATTATAAACAATTTCTGTCATTGGATTTTTAAGCCGTAAGGCGTTCCCTCTGAGATAAACTTTCATGTGGTCTGTGCTGTCATCGTTATCATCCGTCTGATTTGTTGCTAGACGATTCGAATAATTGATACAATTGGATCAAACTACCCAACGATTGCCATACTCAAGGAACCATTGTTTCTCTGTCATCTTCGGCAACTGCAGAAACATGTCAGAAATCGAGGTGAAGGTGGAGCGTTACGGCCGTGGAGGGTTATGGCCGTGGAGGGTTATGAGCGTTAATGGGGGCTTTAAATTTCCGCTGCTAGAATTGTGTTTTGGACTGGTTTCTTGTTTAAGCATTGGGGTTTCTGTTGTTTTTGGGAAAATTCTGGCTGAAATTGAAGAATTCTGGAGGTATGGGCAGGGGAGAAATTGCCTACTTAATAAGCAATTGAAATCTCAAGTTTCTCGTTTTCTTGGGTGTGCTTCGTTTACGGTTCAGATATGTTTTGGCTAAAGGCTTAGGAATTCGTTTTCATTTCTATGGTATGAATGCTGACACTTATTTATGAATATGCTTACTGTGAATGCTGTGAGAGTTGGTCGCTTCTTGGATTTCTAGTGCAGGAAAGGGGCATCGGTATTCATGTCACTGGAGTATAGACATGGATGTTGCTCTCAATGAGCTCTCTGTTGATCTCTGTAATTGCAATCTGAATATGCACTATACGGTTTCCTTTGAAAAGTAGAAGGCACGATCCCAAGTCTATCTGCAATAATTGGGCAGACTGATGGAGAAGGCGTTGGATACTACTGGACTTCTTGCTGAACATCTGAATTTGTAAGGAGTGTGATTTGGTAGGAGATTGGTACAGCACGAGGTGACAATTTGGGGCAATTGCTGGTATTTTTTTCTTTCCTTTCTGTTTAGAGATTCCTGGTCAGTGGTATGTTTTCGCTGGATCAGCTAATACAGTGCTTCCCCCTTATTTCTTAAATCATTTGAATCCACTGGCACTTCTGATCACTTGCATTTCTTATACGGTTGCATTGATGATGTAAAATATGTACATAATTGTATAGCAAAGTCAATGGAGTTGGCCTCTGGATTATCATAGTTCATTGTTTGTGATCGACTTGACTGGGGGTTGGCCTCTGTATAGCTCTGTATCCTCTGTTTCTTTATCAGCCCATAATAATAAAAGTTTATTACAAATGTGTGTGGTGGTTGTTTGTGCTATTGTTCTTTGTATTATGTTTGGCACTTTTTATGAAGTAACCGCGATGATGATACTTCAGGTATTTCGTGGCAATGTTGATTTGCTCTGTCTGATTTATAAGATTTTTGTCGTTATTTCACGGGAGGTTGCTATGCGCTGTATCATCTCCAAGTGCATCCGAGGATAGTTAACAACAAATCATGAACTCCTATGGAGAATGAAGGGAGTCGAACATGTAATACACAAGCATATAACCAGAATAAAAATGAGTTTAAAGAAAAACCTCGTTGGTAGCAAATATGAGAGTGATTTTGGATCCAGCTACCTTGAAAATTGGTCAAGTGAAGACAGATTGACAAAAATAATGAATTTAATGAATTTGAATTTTGAACTCATGGCTATCCCGTTTCTGGTTACGGGATTTGTACTCCAAGTTCTAATGGAAACTGGGTCACTTTTCCCACATTGTATATTATCTCAGCGTGAAAGGATTTAATCACACCGCACTTCTGTGTGAAATGTATTCCAGAAAACATTCGATTTTTGTAACAAATTCACATGCAATTTTTTTTTATAGATATTAAATAATAAATTTAAGATGAACTATCTATCTGTCGCCATAAAGTAGATTATTAGATTTGCAGTGTCTCTCCTGTAAAAATTAACTACATTTAAACCAAAGCACTCTGTTTTAGCTTCAAAAGAAACACTCAAAGCATATCATAAACAAAGATGTAACTCAAATAAAATATTGCAAAATGTGCAACTCTGATATTAAGAGGAGGTGCACCATTTGGTAATCTACTTCCCTCATTTGAAAATATTTCAATGGAATCAGATTGCTTCCCCAATTGGCAATCTATATTTAGTTGTCTCAAGAACATATGCAACATTGAGTATAAAAATGATCTGATAAATTCTCAATTGAACATACAAGAATTTCACTCCCAAAATTCTTATGACGTGCAACCAACTTACTTCCTCCAAATTTAAGGTCATCCAACCATGAAATTGAAAAGGTTCTGTTCTTTTAACATCACATATTAACATTGCTCCAAAACATTTATTACTGGTCAGTAACCCTAAGACTGGGATTCCCGGTGCATTCAAATTTGATCCTTTTTAAATTTTAATCAGCTTAGTGTGAGTTTTGTTGATGATATTTTATGAATTCAGGGTATGCGACTGGAACTCTGCACCAACGACCGTGTTGGGCTTCTGTCGGAGGTGACTCGCATATTTAGAGAAAATGGGATGTCAGTTACAAAAGCAGAGGTGTCAACGCGGGGTGATAAGGTAGCTGATGTGTTCTATGTGACTGATACAGCTGGAAACCCCGTTGATGCCAAGACAGTAGAAGTTGTTTGCCAAGAAATTGAACTAACAATCTTGCAAGTAAAAGACGACTGTATGCATACAAAATCTCCTCCAAGGGAACCTGCCATCCGATTCTCCCTTGGTGATCTCTTCAAATCAAAGTCAGAGCGCTTTCTGTACAGTCTTGGATTGATAAAATCCTATTCTTAGATGTTGTATTTTGGGCCTATTGCAATGGAATTAAGTAATTGCCTTTGAAGGTTGTATGTATGGACGATGGTTCTCTAAAAACCATCGTCGTTCATCTGTTTTCCACTGTGACAATTACCTCGCTAAAGACAGAAATTGGGTACAACAATGCCAGGATCTGGAAAGCACAATACCACTGGGATTTGCCAAATATGATTTGTTGATCATCGAACAGAAGACCAGCAATGGAGAACTATTCACCACACTGGCCGAACATGCCCCTGTCATTTGATGACCCAGGAATTGCGAAATTGACCTCATCATAGAGAAGTGTGCAAAATTGGTAGAACTAAAAGAAGACAGCGCTAATTACAGTGGTGGTAGGAGAAAGGAACTAAATCCACCTAATCTAGAATTGCTTATACAAGTTGTACAAATTACAAGCTGATAAATAGTCTTTGTTCTATAGAATGACAACTCTTCAAACTACACAGGTAAAGACCATTGATGAATCACAATGTTAACATAGATTCTTAGCACTTCTTGGCCTTGTAGGAAGTAAAATACTCCTTTTAGCCATTGGAGGTTTCCTTTGAAAAGTACAAGGCACGATCCCAAGTCTATCTACAAGAATTGGGCAGACTGATGGAGAAGGCGTTGGATACTACTGGACTTCTTGCTGAACATCTGAATTTGAAAGGAGTGTGATTTGGTAGGAGATTGGTATAGCAGGAGGTGACAATTTGGGGCAATTGCTGGTATTTTTTTCTTTCCTTCACCGAATAGGAACTGCACCCCACCTTTCTGTTTAGAGATTCCTGGTCAGTGGTATGTTTTCGCTGGATCAGCTAATACACTGCTTCCCCCTTATTTCTTAAATCATTTGAATCCACTGGCACTTCTGATCACTTGCATTTCTTATACCGTTGCATTGATGATGTAAAATATGTAAATAATTGTATAGCAAAGTCAATGGAGTTGGCCTCTGGATGATCATAGTTCATTGTTTGTGATCGACTTGACTGTGGGTTGGCCTCTGTATAGCTCTGTATCCTCTGTTTCTTTATCAGCCCATAATAATAAAAGTTTATTACAAATGTGTGTGGTGCTTGTTTGTGCTATTGTTCTGTATTATGTTTGGCACTTTTTATGAAGTAACAGCGATGATGATACTTCAGGTATTTCGTGGCAATGTTGATTTGCTCTGTCTGATTTATAAGATTTTTGTCGTTATTTCACGGGAGGTTGCTATGCGCTGTATGATCTCCAAGTGCAGCCGAGGATAGTTAACAACAAATCATGAACTCCTATGGAGAATGAGCTTTCAAAGGATCTAAAGAAAGTGAATTCTCAAGGAATTTATGTCTTATTTTTAAAACTAGGGTTTTAAGTATATCACAATGTTCTTTAAATATCCTCAAGTCAATGGTAATGGTTGTTAGAGAGCCGTGGACTTACAGGAACGAAGAATAATGAATTTCAAGAAAATGTTGTGTTCAAAGATATCTTTACAGTGTTGAAGTACAAGTAAGCATTGCCTGACATAAAATGGATAATTAAATAATTTTAATGGTAAAACAATCGGTATGATTTATATATGGCTTAAAATTAAAATTAAAAGTAACTCATCTAAAATAGGAAAAACAATCAACATTAATCATATTAAATGCATTTGGATTTTCATCTCAGATACTTTGATCTGCAAAGCTTGGGGACCTATCTTAGATACTTGTTAAAAGACAACATCCCACCCACAAATAACTTTTCATTTTATTAGAATGAACAATTTGTAGGCATTTTCCAATTTGTAGCAATTTGTAACTTTCATGGACAACCTTCAAGCAACAAAATTTGTTACAATTAGATGATTTATTAAATAAAGAACAAAGCTTCTACATGTATGATTTTTCTTTTTGCAATCATGACTCCCATCATGACCTGCCAAATTTCGGCATTCCTCCAATTCATTTCCTTGGTGTGATTCAAGAGAGCAATATGTGCACTTTTCATCGCAAGAATGGTTACCCATACAAGAGTGATAAGAGGAATGGCCCTTCTGTAGAACACATCGCCAAAAACATACAGAACATTTACAAACACATACAGAGAGTCCCTGTTTGAGTTCTGCAAGTGATAAAATTGCCTCCAGTTGCAACTTTTGTAGGACTCGAAGGACTACTTTGATCCATTGCTGACAAAAGGTTCCACCAAACAGGGGAATAAGGATAGTGATCAATCATCAATTATTAGATGAACAAATGCTTTCAGCGAGCTTCAAATAAAGTAGCTCAAACTGATGAACATACCTGGTGAGGATCATGTGGGTTTTCCAGCGCAAGCACTGCAACATCACCATGAGCAGCCAAGAAAAACTCTAGGTTGGCTTCACAATGGATCTTAACTGTATGTCCTTGTGGCATGCTAGCACATACTACTTGACACAGTATTACCATTTAAAATAAGCATAATTGTCCAAAAGACATAGCTGGCACAAATGCCACTTGAATGAAAATAACACTGAAGCACAATTCCCATTCTAAAATCTAATTTCTGCATCCATCTAATAAAAGTGGCATCATATAGAATGTTTCAAGATAGGTCTGAAATTAGCTAAGTAATTGGACTGTTGAGAGGCCATGATGGATGAAAGTTGTATATATTATTATTTTCCAACGACCACGGAGCTAACTGAAATCCTTTTTTATATGATTTGTGACACAAGTAGAGTTAGTCAATATTACCATACTAGGAGTAATGAGCAAGGGATGTCTCTGTGTACGATGTTGCCATGGAATATAATACTCATAGGAATAGTGTGGGCTGGAGGACAATATAGAGCTCCTTCATGGGCCCAAGCATTTGTTTTCACCTCCTTGTCAACCACCTGTGGCTTCTCTGCGTCATAAGGAATATATCCTAGCAGGGATTCAGTTCATCACAATGTGATATGGTTTAAGGTCTTCATATTTCTAGGCAAATACATTAGAATGTTCTTTGAAAAGATTAACATACCTCTCTTTAAAATTTTGTATATCAATATGGATACCTAGTTGTTGTTTGCGTGAATTCATTTGTTTAACTTCACCTTCAACTAGGCAATCTTTAAGGTATCTAAACAAGTTCAATGGATATTTATGACTACTGAAATTCTATTTCATAGCCACTTTAACCCCCGAATAGGGTTTTCGGCATGGCTACCTCAATTGAAACTCATTATCATCGACCCTTTCTTTCAAAAAAGCCCATTCACATTTCAATATTCTTCCAGACACTATGCCTTACGGCGTTCCCTTTGCAACATTAGGTGCAAATGCTAGT
>APFE031508112.1:440136-450272 GCA_000404065.3 Pinus taeda | reverse complement strand
TCGTATTTTTATTTTTATTTCAATTTCATTAAGATGTAATTATGTATATATGTTTATTTTTTGTACTCATATGCAGTGTCCCAACTATGATTTTGTCCCTATAGTTGGTTCAATTGTGGCTGAGTTCAAGGCCTGTGCAATATGATCTTGTGTGGTTACATTTCTCAATCACACGTGTAAGAGTAATTCATTTACTAATGCAGCCTTTGACATAGTAGTATCTTTTTGTTTGTGAAAAAATAAAAAGAAATTTGAAAATAATTTACTATTGTCAATTGAATTGCTTTTTTTTTATGCTTTTCATTATAGAAGTGTGACCTAGATGTGTGCCCTTCTAAATGAAATTAAGACCTAATTAAGACCTGCCCTTCAAATTTGATCACTGAGTGCAACAACAACTATATATATAAATTGCCAAATTTACATGGTGTATGCAAATAAGGTTTATAAAGATGTTTATAATGACATTAAGTTTTAGGTTACTTAATATTTAATTAATATTAAATTAAATTTAATATTAAGTATTTAACTAATGATTGCAAAATCACATTAGTAAATACAATCAACGACATTTATAATTATTAACTGTATAATATGAATTAAATCTTAATATTAAACCGTGTAAATAAAGCTTATAGCATTAATATTATAAAGTCTAATATTGGGTTGATGGATACCTACAACAAACTTAATATTATAAAGTTTAATATTATAATATTAAAATTAAAGTTTAATTTATTATAAATTTAATTATCAATATGTTAATGTAAGGAAACATAACTCATTATTTAGTTTTTTAATTAATTTTTATTGATAAAAGATTTTTTTTTTTACTTTAAAACATGGCATAATCTTAACCCAATTGACTAAAAATTTATGCATTTAATTTTAAAAAATTTATTAAAATTATTTTAAAAATAACGTTTAATAACACTCTTAAAAAAGACGGTTCGGAAAAAAGTCCATTAACCTCACACGAAAAACCTAAGGGAACGTGAAGTGACAACAACTTTACTTTTTAAACAGGTTTTCTTTCAACTTTTAACTTTTAATAGATTTCTTAATTCAAAAAGAATTAGTGGAAGTCTGACGTAAGGAATGGTATTTATTAAGGGGAAGGTAGTTATATATATAATTTATATGGTATATTTTATGTGTAAATGAGTTTACTGAAAAAAAAATTTAAAGTATTTAGAATTGTGTAAATTAAATAATTATAATTCTGGAAAATATTTATCAAATTTGATATATAACTAAATTAATAAGTCAAATAGTGGATAATTCGTTGTTAAGAATGGCTTAATTTATAGTTATTTTCTGAATTAAAATTTTAGTAGTGTGTCTCAATTTTAAGTGCCTCTTTAATAATTCAAGAGTTGTAAAATGGAATAGAGGTACATTTTTAATTGAAAGAGTGTTAAGCTATGATACATTTGGACAATTGAAGATGATTGGTGTCAGAAATATGTTTTTTAATAAGGTTGTTGAGTCTCGCTAATGTATGATTTTCCACATGAACAAGGGGATTCAGTAAACCTTTGAATGCAAAATGGGGTCAAACTTATATTTGGATGATTAGAACATCTACTTCAAAGTTTTATTAGGTTTAAAAAATGGTGTTAATGCCCATTTTCCACATGATTTTTGCTATTTCAGTAGTACCTTTATGTAAGGGAGAGAGACTCGACCTTGAGGAGGAGAGGAATGAGGGTTAATGGATTTGAAATTAGAGATGGTCTTGATCTCAGAAGAGGAATAGGCATTAGCTTTGAAGGCTTGGAATAGGTGGGTTTTCTCTAAGGGAAGGAATTGGGAGTAATTTTTGGGAACGGTGGTGGTGAGAATGGGCATGAAGATAAGTGTGGTTCTTTTTTTTATAAATATGATGGGTTAGGGAACCATTAGGAAGTCTAGTGACAGGAAATAAAACTAAAATATTATAAAATATTTTTCAAAATAATATAATTAATAAATTTAAAAAATAATACTAATTCATAAATTTGAAAATCACATTGTATTTAAAAAATACTTTTACTCATTTCTTAGTATTAACTAATAAATAGTGCAAATTCACTATACCAACAAAACCACATTAGTAAATGTGCTTGATATATGTCGATCAACATCACTTCACATGACAATTGACATATAAAGGGTGGAAAATGTGGTCAATCGATCTCACCCACATTTAATAATGTGGTTGTGCTAATTGGTTGCTGATCTGCATGGGGCAGATTCATAAACCATGATTGACTATGGTTCATTTGGCTTACTATGTTTAAAAATGGTTTTCAAGGGTTGACCATGGTTGAAATTTTTTGACCTTGGTATCCTAGGGTAGGGTTGTTGATTGGTGGTGATGGTTGACCATAGTGGAAGAGGGTTAATGGGGTTGGATGAGGTTGAAGAGAGTTGATTAAGGTTGACCATGGTTGAACATGGTCAACCATTAATATAACAATACATTTACATTACATTAATATAACAATGTTATATTAACGTAACAAGGTTACATTTACTTTAGGTTAATGTTGAATATGGTTGATGTTACATTAATGTTACAATAATGGTTGAAGAGGGTTGATGAGGTTGACCATAGTCGATCAAGGTAAACCTCAGTTAATTAAGATTGACCTTGATTTACATAATTGAGCTTAATTAACTATGACCAATCATAATTGAACACAGAAATAAATAATATATTATGATGAACTAAACATGACTATAAATAACCATATTCACCATATTTAATTTGGTGAGCATATATTATAAAATTTACAACAAACCCATGTGACTATAGAAAACCATATTCACCCTCTCTAATTTGATAACCATATATTATAAAATTTACAACAAACTCCATTTTTATTAAAAAAAAATAACTTTTCATATTTAAAATTTAACCTCACAAAATTCTCAAAAGAAAATCGTAAAAAAGTACTCAAAAATATAAACATCAACATGAGATTTAATTCTTCAAGCATCCAAACTCGAATATCCAGATATATGGATGAATAAACACCTTTTATTAGTCAGGTCATGTGTCATGGACTCCAAGGCGGATCTCGTTTTTCAAAATTGTTTTATATTATTTTTTAAGCTTTCAAATTTTTAATGTTATATTCGAGAGTTTTTACACGAATTTTTCCTTATATCCCCGACTTCTATATTTTATTATTTTTTTAATCTAAGTTTTTAGATGATTTTCTCCCTATATCCCCGTACATCTATATTTTATTATTTTTTAAGCTATCAAAATTTTAAGGTTATATTCGAGATCTAACCTTCTATTAAGTTTTTATTTCTTTGTTTTTTTTCCTTTTTCATTTTTAGTTTTTTGTTAGTCTAAAACTTTGGCTGAAATTCTATTTTTTTTAGCCTAGACTTCCTTCCGAACCACTCAGATTTTAGTAAAATTTCTTTATAATTTTTTGTTTTTAGTTATTCGATTTTCCTTACTATTTACATTTCTTTAATAAATTTTTTTTGGCTTTATTTTAAGTTTCTAATTTTTTTTTGCAAAATCATGTATTATCTATATCTTAGATTTGGGACACATTCATATTTTGGGATTTCATCAATATAATTGGTTTCTTTTTTATTATTTATTTTCCTTAGAATTTTTTTATTTAATTTCTTTGTAAATAAATATAATATGTAGCCTTGCTACTTAGTACTTGTTTTTTATGTAAAAAGTAATTGATAGTTTCTTTTTCAATACAAAAAAGCTTGATTGTATTACTAGATAATCATATAAAGTCCAAAATACATCTAATATAGTCTGATATGAGATATAACTCCAAACCTGTACAATACTGTAGAGGAAACATAAGCAATTCTGATGTGACTGATAGCCAATATTCCACCATAACTAGTGAAGAAAGAGAAGTTTACGTGTTGCCAATAAGCTATCAACCAGAAGGGGAGACAAAACTTAAAACACATAGATAGTCTAGAAGAGTCAAAACCCCGATAAGGGGCATCTTCTACCACCTGAGAGAAGATATACATAATATACTAAAAGGTGCAAGATAAACAATATCCTGAAAACATACTTGGGAATTTTGTGATGAAAAATGTAAGATTTATGTTCTGGGAAGAAAAAATTCCTGAACCATCTACATGTAAGTATGCTACATAGCAATCATAAATCCACATTCATATACATTTGTAATATTTAATTGTACAAAATATGTTACATAGTAAATGTAAATATTCGTTTAAAGTATTTACATATAAAGTATGCTACGTAGTAATCATAGTAAATTTGGAATTTATAACTTTCTTGATTAATGTTGAATAAAATAAGAATGTGATTTTTTTTGATTCATTGGCCCAGACTTAAATTAATTTAATTGTTATAGAGTTAAATATCTCCAAAACCATGTAAAAGTGGAAGCCTATTCACATTACATTGTATATATTATGAAAATGTTAAGTTAAATAATGTGAGGTTTGGACTAGCTAAAGTATCATAAAAGTGAGTCAAGTATGTACTTTCTAAAGATTTTATTGGTATAATTTCTAATTATATATAATATTAATTAATTAATTTGTGCATGTAATTGATAAAATTTATTCAATTTGAATTTAAATTGTTATAGATTTTTAAACCATTCCATAAGAGTGGAAATTTACTCCAAATTGATTAACAAAACACTATTATTAATATTAAATATTAAATAGATTCTAAGTAATTGAAATAGGTTTATAAATAAATATATGTGATTTAAATATCTATTAAAATAACATTTATCTATTCATCTATTTGTTAACAAATGTCCCTCCTTCATAAGCAAATAATTTTGATAGAATCCACAAATATCATGATTTTGATTTTTGATAATATGATTTTGTCATTTTGCAAACTCTAACACTTTAAATGAATTCCCTATTTTCCTTATAAAATAATCTTTATAGTAATTTCAATAATCAAAATTTATAACAATCCATTAAATTTTTTTACTAAATTTATAAATAAAACCAAAAGAAAATTAATATTCTTTTAAAAGCAACCTTCCACATGCTATTCAAAACCAAATGTGATGCTAAAAATACAACGAAAGTTTGTTTGTTTATGTAATTTATAGGAAAAAGTTTAAGAAATTACTTAAAAAACAACTATTCAATTTGATTTTCTAGATCTCAAGTCAAAACCATATATAAATAACATGTTTGCAAGTATAATAGCAATGTGACATCAAACTCATCTTTTAAAATATAATTTTTATTAAAATTTTTAATAAAAATATAAAACACAAAACGAAATTGAAAATGTTATGTAATATTAAATTTATATAAAGTTATAATATCATGCATATATACATTTTGCATATAAAATTATATATGAAATTGAATTTATTCTTAACCAATTAAATAAATAATATTGTATTTATCATGGTCTGCACTTAAGGATCCACCAACATATATCTTTTTGTAATTTGAAAACTCTCTTTATATTTAACTACCCAACCCTATTTTCAATGGAGTAGTCGAAAATCGATCTACATTTAATGTAAATGTTTATATTGAAAATTGGTAAACCTTTATTTTAAAAACAGAGGTCTTTTAATCGATATTTTTTAGTTCTACGTGATACTTCCTTTAGTTTAAATGATATTTTTAATGAGAGTTCTTTTAATCCCAGGTGGTGCTTCATTTAGCTTCAAGGAAAGTGAAAAAACCTTTAATATTGTTTAAAAGTCAGGTGGAAAAAAACACGTTTATGTATCACTCTATACTATTTCTATAATTGTGCCCCAAGGGTTTTGAAAGATGAACATTCCACTTCACATGAACACAGTATCTAACGAACCTACCATGCCGCCATGCCATTATATGCTTTAAAAAAAACCACCAAACCCTTTCATTGGCGAAAAACAAAGTACAATGTCCATAACAGCTATAAGCCTCCCTACCACTGTTCAGACTTAACAGAAAAGCCCTTTAGCACATCAGGGAAGTGTTTAGCGAAATTTAACAGTAAGAAAAAAAATAGATTTTTACAAGTTTTTAAAAAAAATTAAATAATATTATAAAATTTACTATGAAGGGTTTCCTATTTGTAGCACATTTCAAAAAATTCCAATTCTCTAACTGATGTAACACTCTAAAGTTTGCAGAGGTTCTCGGAGCACTAAAGAAAGTGCAATGGGACGTAATGGAGGTTGGTCATGCATTCCTAGGCCATTAGTCATAATAGCGGCATTGATAGAGTTGTCAGTTGTGATCTGAGGTTTTCTGTCCGCATTCATTGCTAGCAGAGGTTTCTTTTCACATTCATTGATAGCAGAGGAGAAGTAGCTATCTATTGGTATCCATGAACCAGGGGCATCTTTTGAAGGTATCAGAGATTCAGAAGAAACAAATGACAAAAGGCAAAAAACTCACAATGACTCAGGTAGATTATTTCGAGCCTATGAATCTTGCTTGCATTGATCTTTCTAATCCCAAGTTTACAGCGAGTGCAACACAAGTTCGCAAGGTATTTTTAACTCTTAGTTTTAATTTTCAACTTTCATTTCCCTCGCTTTTCATTTAGTTCATTGATTTATGCATAATTGATTAAAATTATTATGTATGGAATGGTTGATTGATCCATGTGTGCACTCCAGATTTTTTTTATATCGCCCATCATGGCATCGATGAAGATTTTTTGAACTAAGCCTTTGAGTAAAGTTAGCGGTTTTTTGCCCGATGAAATTGCTATGGAATGAGAACCAACGAGGTTACACTCTGTATCAAGGAGAATCTCTTAATCCTTCCATTCAACCCGAAGGTTTGATGTGGATTTGTGTCTCATTAGATTTACTTATGCTTGTAACTACATCTGGCTCTGCACAACCCTGAAAAATCAATCCATTGAAGTATTTCACTTCATAATTTTTCATATATTCATTTTTCCAGGGGATTGGAAGGAGAGTTATGAAGCTTCTGAAGCTAGTGTCGATAAAGGAAAGTGATTTCACAGTCCCAATCAATGGCCTTCAACAGGTATGCAGTTCAACATTTTATAGAAATGATAATTTTCATACTTGTCCAGTGCTTAAAAATAGATTAAAGTGATAATATTGGCATTTTTACATCATAACCACATACATTTTTTGTGGTATCTCCATTTTCCTTCTTTAATTTGCAAAATTTTCTTCTTTATAGTCAACCCACCATTAACACAAGATTATTCAATTATGAGATTACCCCATTAGATGGTGATAACTACACTTAGAGAACCGTTTTTTTTTCATATTGTAAATAATTACTACCATCTACCTGATACATTGGGCATAGCGAGAGGCATCAGGTACTTGAACAAGGAATGCCTGCACTGGGTTCTTCATTGTGACATAAAACGCCAAAAGATCCTCTTGGACGAAAATATCGTTCCTAAAGTACCAATCTTCAGGTTGGCCAAGTTGTGGATAGAGAACGTACTTTCTGTGTATCCACGATCAGAGGCACTAGAGGGTATCTAATGCTGGAGTGGATGAGAAATCTTCCCATTACCGCCAAAGCAAATGTCTACAACTTCAACATCATTTTGCTAGAGATTGTGAGTGGGATAAATATTGCAATGTTTAGGCATCATATGATCATGGAGGGTGTCGAAAAACGTGTGGGCTATCAGTTTCCAGTTCCTGCAGTGGAGCAAATGAAGACGAGGATTAGATTGAGAGAGATGTTGGAACCGAGGCTTAAAGAGGATGTGGATTTAATGATAGATTAGGAAGAAGCAGAGAGAGTGGTAAACAATGCATTGTGGCGCATACAGTATGATATGGAATTGTGGTCTTCAATGGGGAGAGTTGTTGAGATGCTTTAAGGCACAATCCAATGCACAGTTGAAATACCCAACATCTTTGAGGATGCCGAATATCTTTGAGTATTGATCATCCTACCCCTATGAAAACATCTTCCATCCTACCTTTATGAGGACATATTCATGAGATTACTTTGATGTTCGACATACAGATCTTGAGATAGTATAATAACGGCAATAGGGTTCCTTATTTAGGGTTTATTTTAGCGAACATGGGCATATAAACAAAGTAATCTCTTTATTAATTTAAATTCTTATTTTATGGCAATAATTGAATAAATTTTTATTTTATAGTAATAAATGAAATAGATTAGTTAAGGATGTAATTTTATTTCACTTAAGAATAGATTAAAGTGATAGTATTGACATTTTTACATCATAACCATAGACACTTTTGTTAAGCTCCATTAATTTTATTACATTGGTATTTTATTTAATTAAAATTATTCCCAATGTCATGAATAGTTGTTTTGCTCCATAGAATAACGATAATTTTAGATTGCTTCATTCCTTACATCTGTCTTTCGTGTTGGGGTTGAAGTTTGAACAATATATGTGCTGTGAATGGCCATCGAAATAGTTGTAGAGTATTAAAGTCTCGAGCAAGGTGACACCTCCACCTAGACCGAGAAACAACTAGTGAATTAATGTCGTGTGAGAGGGCGAGGGGTAAGGATTTATTTGATAATTCATAAATCGGATAGTCATAAAGGTGTGAGTTAAATCGTGTTTGTATGGTAAATCGTGTCTTGAGAATGACCAGTGGCATGTGCGCTTGGTAGAAATTTGTTAAATGTATAACCTTTAAACATTAGTCACGTGATTTATAACATGTTGTTAAAGAATTATGTTATAAAAATGAGATATTACAATAATGAATTGTAACCTATAAATGAATTGGTAAATTCATAGAATTTTACAAGTTCTCTATATATGAGTAGTTTATTAAAAATATAATTTATGCCTATTTTAACATTTGGGTGTGTGACATATAATATGGTTTATCCCCAAGCATTGCACCAGCTCTATTTTAAGAAGATATTCTTGGCACATAAATGGTTTATTTCTCATTCGGGCATTCAGTTTTTTTTATTCTATGTTTATTCTGCATGAAGTTCAGATTTAACATTGTTGAAATTTAATTGTTAATTAGAAGAATTGTTATATCAGCTTACATTTTTGTGCTCATATTTAATTTGCGTAAAGCAGTGCTTTAATTAAATTTCATTTTAATTTTAATTTTAATTTTATTTATCTTGTGAGCAAAATAGCTTGTTTGTTGGTCTATTTTTGTTTGTTTTATAAACTTAAGGACAGAGCCTGAAGTCAAGCCAGCTAGCCTTCGAACTACATTTGCTATGCAAGTGCAAAGTAGATCAATGCTACTTCAGTCAATCTCAGGGGTTTTGTTTATAAATTGAACAATTGATTTGCAGTCATTTACGGTAATGATGACTGTTTTAACTTTAATTTTGATTTTGTGAAGAATTATCACTGTTGTTTACCGTAATGCTGACAGTTATATGGAGTTTATTTAAAATGTCATTTTGACTTACTCCTTTCAGTAAAAATTATTTTTACTCTGGTTAAGTTTTGTTTATGCCATTTATGTAAAAATAATGTCTAGTGATCCATATAATTTTAATTAATTAGAGAATAGCCACAGCATCTTTAGTTAAATAAAATTATATATTTTGATTGGTTAGATCACATAAATATTATTTAGACATTAAATTGTAATTAATTAGACTAAATATAATAAATTTTATCCCACAGGAATTTTTATTATATTTATGTAATTAATTAGGATAAAATTTCATAACCTACCCACAGGAGTTATGAATGAATAGTTTTATCATAAAGTTCAAAACAATGAATAATTGAATCTGCTTGAATTAAAAATTTAGCCCATAGGCAATTTTTATGTCATTAGATTCAACTTTGAGCATCATTTACATTGGTAAAACATGAAATTTTATTAAGCCTCAATTTTAAGTTTATTGAAAATGACTTGATCAGTGGGAGCGATCAAACCAGAAACATAGTTTTTGAGAAGGATCATTCAGAATCTCACACTTCCATTATGGAAGCCGAGTTCGTCTCCTGTTTTGAGGCTACTTTACATGGTGTATGGCTTAAGAGTTTCATTTCTGGGCTTAGAATTATGGATTCTATCTCTAAGCCATTAAGAATATATTGTGATAATTCAACTGCTGTTCTTATGGCTAAAAACAACAAAAGTTGGAGTCGAAATAAACACATCGACATTAAGTATTTAGCTATAAGGGAACGTGTTAAAGAAAAGAAAGTGGTCATTGAG
>APFE031508112.1:419029-439017 GCA_000404065.3 Pinus taeda | reverse complement strand
TGATGGAAGCTTGGCTATAAATTCATCTGATTGGTCCCCAAGCTAGCATCTCAATCCCCTTCAGTTGTTTACACCATCTAGCTGAGAGAGCATAGCTTGGAAGTGCCTTCAGAGTTTCTGTGATTTTTATTTTGCTTGGATTGAAGCTGGAGTGCTGTTTCAGTGAAGAAGCAAGTGGACTGTGGTTTGCAGCAAGAGCGTCATCAATGGCTGGAGGTAATCCTGGGCATTGAAGTTTAATTTTTAGATTCTATAAAGTATTCAGATTCCGCATATAGAATCGTTGTTGCAAATTTCTAACAATGCATACGTTTTGTCTTCTAAATTTCTTTTCTTTAATGAGATATCACACTGTGCATGTTCCAATGGTTCTGTAACAAATCCAATATGCAAAATAATTATCACAAGTTCAATCCCTATGGATTCTATGGACTACATCAAGAAAATTAGACGATGCAACTATTTAAGGGTTAAACTTGGATTCTATAGTTTGGACTTGGTCAATATTTGAATTAGATTATAATGCTAATAGATTAAAAATATCTGACTTTAATAGGATTTTAACAATAATTGTATATATTTTTTCTAGAAAGTCTCAAGTTTTTGGTGTTAAAACATGTTTTTTGATATTATATGTAATATTAAAAATTAATCTTAAATATATATAGGGATTTTATTGTAATTTAAATAAAAAAATATAGCATTAATTAAGTTGATTAACAAGTTATATATTTATAATATTTTAGTTTTTAATTCTTTTACAAATATTGTAATTAATTATGTTAATGGTTTATGTGGGAATGTGAATGTAAAACGGTTAAAGGACATGGAACAAAATTTGTAATGATATTTTAATGTAAAATGCTAAAACCCTAATGAAGAGGTGCAGCTTTGGTATGAACCATAAGAAGTCACGAGAGAGAGAAACCAGCAAGGGGATATGATAGCAAACCTAGCCATGGAAATAATCTTTTCCAATAATTGATTAGTTGAGCCAAATATTTCGAATATCCAAGATTGTCAACTTTCTCAAGAAACTATCTAATGGGAAGGATGTGGTAGTTCAACTACCAACATCTATAATTATGAAGATAGTTGGGTTGTGCCCAATTGTCTCATCCAAGGGATGAGAAAACTACATATATGAACTTTTAGGGATCTAACTAGAAGATTTTGATCTAACTACAAATTGGCATATCAGACATGAAACCAAAGAGAGAAAAAACCTAGGGAAGAACATGGGGAGACTCTCATTGGTGAATGACAAATTTTGTGCATCCATGATTGGAAAGCAAAAGAAGCTCTCGAGATCTGGAAACACAGTGGGAGATCATATAGATCCTATCTTGGACTAAGAAAACTAAGTGCAAGTGTCCCAAAACCAGAGCTATTATATAAAGTTGTATTCTAGGTGCTTGATGGATGGGGCACTGAAACACCAAGAGAGGAAGCTATCGAGGGATCAATGAAGCAATAAAGGGGCTCCTTTGTGTTGTGCAAGACAACTAAGAAAGCAACCATGGTTAAGTGTGTGTTCATATCTCATCATGGTTTGATGGGAACTTGTTGGTTTTATGTGGATGAAGGAAAATGGCCTTCATCCTTACACCACTAGTATCCTATGAGAAAAAGTTGATTTATGGGTGTTTGTTGTGTAGGATGGTTGAGAAATCACCCATAGTATTTGGGAAGGCTCTAGGCTTAGGGAAATTTTAAGAGAACTGTTGAGTTTGAATTGATGAAGCAGAGTGGCCTTCATGACTCCACCTCATTGTTGTAGGAAGCTCTGTCCCCCACCTGCTTTAGACCCTAAAACCTTGCTCCAAGTAGGAGTGCTATAGGAGTGTCCCTTAGAGTGTGTCCAAAAAACTGAATGATGACCTAGCCTCAATTTTCATGCTCCTTGGAAATTTGGAATTTCCATGTTCCTGCATTTGCTTCCACATGCCAAACCATGTTGTCGTACATGCTCCCATCACACTCCTTGAACATTCCTTAGGTACTCCCTGGATGCTCCCTTATGGTGATGTTAAATTCTTAAATTCTTGAGTTTATCTTGTTATTTGAATTTTTAACATTACCATTAATTGTTTCAAGATCTTTGAGAGTGGTTCCAACCTTATTAGACTTCATATGGAGAAAATAAAATTTCATATTCCATTCAAAATTTAGCAAATTTAAAAATTTTCAAAATTTCAAGATCAATGGGATTACAACATATTATTGGTTTCTATCACATATGAGGGTACATGATTGGCATTAAATCAAGAGCACCAAGCCCTATATGAATACTAGTGTTGGTGGTGCTGGTTGTTGAACTCTTTTTTCATGGCCTTAGCAAAAATGTACCCTTCATTCAAACCAAAATCATTGATCAAGCATGTTAAGTTTTTTTAACCATATTTTAAGGCTTGGATTAGGCAAATTGATCAAAGTTGAGCAGTGTCGACTAATGTCCCTAGAGAATGATGTAGAGGAAAAGTATGACAAATGATACTAACGATGAGGATCTCAATATAACTGATGGTGGAACATTGCTTTTCAAAGGATGGTGGAACATGTATGGCAATGCTACCCCACAACTACAACATTTGGAAACAAAGGTGCTTTCACAATTGGTTGACACTTCTTTTGTAGAGTGGTGTTTAGCAACTAGCTCAGTTTATTGTTTTAGACCTTTTAGTCTTCATATTTCAGTGTGTAGGTGGTCTATTTTATAAACAAAACTATTTGGTCATGTTATTGTTGATAATTTCTAGATAACCTGTTTCATACCATAAGTTAATTGTCTACTTTCTATTATATTGCTTAATAATTTGTATCTTTGTTTGTAATTGAAAAATCTAGATTCTAGATGTTGTATTATTAATCATTAATGTATTTCTATTGCCATTGATGTAAAAACATGCATGCATTCATAAATTCAATAACTAATTTAGTATTATAAATGTTTTTTTGAAATATTATATAATATATATATAATATATATATATATATATATATATATATTTCAAATGTGTGTGCGCGCTCAAAAACACTATTGCTTCACTCTCGCTATGTGCAACCTTTCTCCACCTTTAATGGTTGAGTGTGTGACTTCCCTCATGGCCTCATGGTCTGACTCAAGGGTGGCTAACTACAAAGGATAGAACAAACAACTGAGCCTATGGTTGGGTGGAAAGAGGCTCACAATTCAGCAATTGCAAGCAACTATTGATTAGATAAGTGCCCTTCTAAACTTTAACCATGTAATGTAATTCATGTTAAATAAAATAGAAATCATGTTAATGAAATAGAAATCATGTTAATGAATTGTGTATATTTATGTGCTCGCCTATTGAATGGACAACTTGGTTCATGTGAAACATGATTATGAATCTAATAGCCCTTTTTGCAAGTAAAATGTTATGGCTAAGAAGACAAGGGGATGTTAACCCTCTCAACTTCTTAGATGACCAAGATGATTGGCTGGTTGTGGAAGACTCTTAGTGAATCACAACCATGGGAGCTTGGTCTGCTCTAGATAGGCAAGAGAAGTTTGGAATCTGCTACCTCTCAACAGAATGTCCCATTGATGATGTTGATTAGATGTAAGAGTAAATTCTTTGGTTCTAAAGTAGAGACTGAGAGAAAAGAGTCTTCACAGAACATCTAGAGTAAAGTGTTAAAGAATTCATTAACATACTAGTGAACTTGTGGAAAATCTATTGAAGAGCTTGAATTGGTTTTTTTGGTATTTAAAACAAATGTGAATGGTAAAGAATACCTGTTGAAATAGTTGTGTGGTTGAACAACTGAAAGGTATCCTTATTTTGGGATAAGAAGACTTGGAGGTCTTTCTGTATTTGTGCCTTAAAGGAATGTGCTCTTTGTGAAGGTAGGCCTTAATGTTAGCCTTAAGTCAATGGTGTATTGGGCTATAAGCCTTGTGCTTATTTCGTTGAGGTGAGTGAGATTACAATCAAGTGGGACAACATATGAACAGTGCCTTGATTTTGACTTCTTGGAGAAAATGATGGTTTATGGCAATGATTTGGATGCCTTTATAGGCTAGTGAGGACTTTTGTATGCTAGTTATTGAATTTAAAGTTTGCATTGATAAATCAATAACAAAGATTGTTGACAAAGTAATTAAGTTCACCACTATTTTGTGTTCAAACTATAAATCATACCATAACCCAATAATGTGCAGATTGAAATATAAGCCAAAGTCTTTGGGACGATTGAATACATTATGAAAATATCAAACACAAGTATATATTGGGCTATATGCTATGTGTAAAGGCTAAGATTTTGAATTTATAGAGGCATTAATTCATAGGATAGCTATGAAAAATATACTCATCGTTAGCGAAAGAATTATAATAGAGTGCTTGATAATAAGTGAAGGAACTTCCACAATAATGAATTTGCTAATGTTTAATGCAATGACTTGCTTGATTCCTTGATGGACTACATATGCCTTTTTGCTTGATTGATTGAGTTTCTCCCTAAACTCCATGAAAAACTATTTCTTCTTGTTTTCCAGGGTGTACTAAAACCCCTAGCTCTTGTCATTCTACTACCTTTATAAACTTCCTTTTTTTTCCATGTAAGGGTATGATATTCTTTAGAGCTCAGGGTCATTTAGCAAGAAGTCTTGAAGCCATTACAACAAACTCAATATGAGCTCAAAATATTGTTTGTGGCTATTGAACCTAGGTGGGAAAGATAACAATCATTCCTCCCAACTACCTAAGATAAAGCCAATTGACAACATATACCAACTCATTGATATAAAATTTTATTTTAAAAATATACAATACCTTAATTTCTTACAACACTATTTGACAAATATAACTCCAACAGGGATATAAAATCTAATGACATTGAAAATAATTACCTCTATTTTACTCATTTAACTAAGAAATGTAATAAAAAAACAAATATTATATAAGAGTAAGAAAGCATTTCCTTCCATAAATATAATTTCAATATATTTAAATTAATGTTATCTTACGATCTATATACATATTGATGATTAATGAGAAAATGTATACTCACATGTATGTACCGGGAATTATGTAATTTACAATCAGGATCCCAACATTACTTAGGCTTCATACTTGTTTGGATGATTTTGGATGCAAAAAGCCCATGAGAAAGGGGTATAAATATTCCACCGGGGTCTTTTGTTAAAGAATCAGTCCATCCTGGTTTTGATGGTACATGGAAACTCAATATTTTTATGTCAGTTGTGCCAGTTCATATCCAATATTGAGGTTCATGATAAATAATGAAGATTCTAGCCTCAAACCCATTTTAATCATAATAATTATTATAAGGTATGATCATATGGTATGTTCATCAGGCAACGCTATGTTGTGGTCATATGGTATTTCATTAGGCAATACTAAACCTCAGGCTTGGAGATTGAAGTATACAGATGTCATTCCTCACTAAAGACTGATGACATTGGTTAAGCTTTATGGCTCATGCCATTTTAGAAGTCTTGTGAAGTGGTTTTGTCAAACGAGCCTTAAAATTAAGTTTCATATTGACAGGTCCACATTCGCATATATGTAGATAATGATTACCTAGTGAATCCATCACATCTTTCTCTTCAACAATCACAAGGATAAGATTTTTTTGTCATTAATCTGTGTTGGATATTATGTCTCTGTTTTGACTGGCTAGGTTCCAAATTGTAGATCCCCTAGGAATGTCCCTGTGTCTTAATATTTCTTTTGTATTTACTAGCATGTTGTATTTATTCATCCAAATTCTTTTCCATAGGTCTCCTCCACCCTCCATCCATCTCCACTAGAGCTTTGCCCCCAGTATTTGGTTCATGGTGTAGGGACCTCTCAATCCTAATCACCCCTTCCTGTTTACTCTTGGTTAGACCTTGCCAGGATATCAGTGCCCCTTTCGTCTATTCCTTCGGTCCTCCCCAGAGGAATTTTTTGATAATCTCCACCATTTTGGTACATGCTCCTTTAGGGGTTTCCATTGCCGAGAGTTGGTAAATCGGAATGGCTTGTAAGACCGCCTTGACCAAGACTACTCTTCCTGCTAGATTAAGGGTTCTGAAGGACCAGTTTGCCAGTCTGCCAGTAATTTTCTCAATGGTTTGTTGCCAATTTTCCATCCTTAGAGGATTCAAAGCTAGTGAGGTGCCAAGATATTTGGTGGGGATGTCCCCAGATCTAAATCTCATGATTCTTTTCAGATAAGTTTTAACATTTCTAGAAGTGTTAAAGAAGTATGTGCAAGATTTCTCCTTGTTGATTTGAGTACCTGATGCTTCCATGAAGGGATCCAGGATACCTTTCATTCTTTTTACTTCCTTGAGAGATACTGCGTAGAACAGCATGATGTCGTCAACAAATTGCTAGTGTGTGATTGGTAGATCATTCCCCCAAATCCGGAGCCCTTTGATTTTCCTTTCCTGCAATTCTTTTTTAATATATCTCCCTAGCCCTTCCGTTGCTAAGATGAAAAGGAAGGGAGATAGAGGATCCCCTGCCTTAATCCTCTAGAGGCATTGAAGGTGGTGGATGGCGCACCGTTTAAGAGAATGGAAAAATTCGGGGTGGAGATCATATCCGAGACCCAAGCAATCCATCTATTACAGAAACCAAAGGCAGCTAGCACTGATTTAAGGTATTCCCAATTTAGACGATCGTAAGCCTTAGAGAGGTCTAGTTTGATCATCAACCCTGCTTCTTTTTTGGATTTCAGAGAGTGCACCACCTCTTGTGACGCTATCAAACCATCAAGAATTTGATGGCCTTCCACAAATCCTGTTTGTTCGGGGGAAATAATATTGGAAAGAATGGGCTTAAGTCTTTTGGCCATAAGGGTTGCAATAATTTTATAGATCACATTACAAAGGGCAATAGGTCTAAAACCTTGGGGATCTTCAGACTTGGCAGTTTTAGGAATAAGTGACAAAAGAGTAGTGTTAAAGCTGGGACATACCTTCTGGTTTCTTCGAGATTCTTCAACCACGTCCAGAATGTCTTGCCCCAAGAATTTCCAGCCCGCTTGATAGAATTCCGCAGTGAAACCATCTGGACCTGGAGCTTTATTCTTCTTCATCCCTTTCACGATCTCTTCAACTTCCTCCATGATAGCTGCTGTCATAAGGGCAAGGTTTTGATCTCTGGTAATCATGCTGGGAATCTCATTGCATATTCTCCCGATAGCTTCTCGGCGATCCTCTTGGGGTTCCATGAGAAGGTTTTTAAAGTGGCTGACCAAAGTATGTTCCATCTCTTCATGCTGAGTTACGCGAGTTCCTTCTGCGTTCTTTATAGAGAAGATTCTATTTCTTTGTCTTTGTTGAATCATAGCCTGATGGAAGAACTTTGTATTCCTCTCTCCCTTTTTTAACCAATTCACTCTTGATTTTTGTTTCCATAGAATCTCTTCCTGTTTCCTTTTTTCTTCAATTTGGCTTATCAGAACTCCTTCCTCTCTTGCTAGATCCTCGCTTCTACCTGTTGTTATCATTTCGTGTTGGATTCTCCTCATTCTCTGGGCTAATTGCTGTTGATCCTTAAAGATATTCCCGAATTCCTCTTTGTTCCATTTTTTTATTTTCTCTTTTATTTCCTTTAATTTCAATTGGAAGGTCTACATTTAGCTCGTTCCTCTCTGCTGACTTTGTCTCCACCATTCCTCTACTTTCGTCATGAACTTCTGGTCTCTGAGCCAGAAGGCCTCAAACCTGAAAGGGTTCTTATTGGGGCTAGCTTTGAGGTAAATTTCGAGTTTGATCGGCCAGTGGTAAGAACCCATTCCCGGGAGGACCATGGCCTTAATGAAAATATCCCAGTTTATTACTTGTTATGATATAAGGAATCTATCTAACCGCGAGCCTATTTGGTGGGTGCCGCCTCTTCTGTTGTTCCATGTGTGTGTCCCATTTATCGTTGGGCTATCCACCAATCTTTGGTCATTGATCATATCCCCAAAAGCTTCCATATCCATATCCGACCTTTTGAGACCTCCTCTTTTTTCACTTATTGATGTGATCATGTTGAAGTCACCTCCTACAATCCATGGATTTACTGGGAAGAGACTCCATATTTTTTCCAAGTTCTGAAGGGAAATCCTGCGTTCTCCGGGTATAGGTGGTCCATACATTCCTGTGAGGAGAACCCATTCCTTGGATCCAATGTTCCTAAATTTCCTAGAGAGAATTCTAGGTAAACTTACCCATTCTTCAAATTGAACCTCCTCTGGGTTGCAGAGTATTGCCAAACCCCCAGCACTTCCTATGGCATCCTGGCCTATTATCTTGTAATGCGGTTTAAACTTGTCCATAATGTCTCTTAGTTTCTGTTCACTAATCTTCGTTTCCTAGATTATCATTGTATTAGGTTTATCTCGCCTAAGTCTCTCCTTCAGGTATCTTTGTTTCCCCTTACTGTTCAGACCTCTAATATTCCAAGTTGTAATTATCATTTCAACAATTTGAGGGGTTGTTGGAATACCTCTAATAGAGGTATGACTCTTCCTGAATTCACCAACATTTCGCCTACCATTTGAATGGATTCACTCATGGATCTTCTTCCTCGTTTTCTTCCCCCTTTCCCTGTATTACCTATTTTTGAGTTTTGTCCCCCTTGCAATCCCAGGTGTTCTGGTTGACTAACTATGATTGCTCCTCGTTTCTCCTTGTAACGTTGGAACATGTCTTTGTATAGTTGTTTCTGATCTTCTGGGATGAACCTCTCATCCAGATGTCTCCATTCTTGTAGTAGTCTCTTCATGACCTGTTCTTCTTCACTGCCTTTGTCTTTCTGGGGGTCTATCTCCATTTGGATCTGCTCTTGTTGGGATTCTATCCTTTCTCCTTCCTTTTCCAACCTTGTGTTGGCTTGTGCCTTACTTTTCCCTTTGTCTATCTTTATAGGTTCTGTTGCCTCTTCGCCACTGTCCTCACCGAGTTCTTCCATTTCCTATTCTTGTAGGGCCGCAAACTTATTTTGATTTACTTGAGTTGATTCCTTGAAAGGTGGTTTAAGATTTTCTGATCCTTTTTGAGGTTTTTCCCGGCGATGTACTTCTGTAAAACCATCATCTCCATCCTTGCTCGATTCTTCCTCCTTCCTAGTGTCCGGTGATGCCCCCGCTGCATTAAGGGGGCAGGATCTGAAGAGGTGACCGTATTCGTGACATCTTCTGCAGCGAAATGGAATGTGCTCGTAATCCGCTGGTTGCTGCCATACCTCATCATGATACTCCACCTCTATACAGTCAGGAAGCGGTTCCGTGATATTCATGTAAACACAAATCCTTGCATAAGATGTATATCTACCTTTCCTGGTGGTGTCTGCTACTTTGACAAAGGTCCCAATCGAGTTCCCAATACCTTCTAGGATTTCTAGATCCCAAAACTCAATTGGGATTCCGAACAACCGGACCCATATTGGTGCCGCTAACATTCTCTACTTGTCTGGGTTGTAGCACTCTTCCTAGTGCCTCATAAAGAGACTTGGGTTATTGAAGAAATAGGGTCCATTTTCAAAAAACCTCTCCTTATCTTCAAGGTTAGAGAAAATTACCGAGAAGAAGCCCTTAGCACCTAATTTTAGGTCAATCTGTCCTTTAGGTTTTCATCTCTGTTGTATCCATTTTTCCAATTCTCTCTCTGACGGCCACGACCCTACAAACTTGCAGATCAGAGCATGATCTTTGATATATCCTCTGTATTCTTCTAGTTTGTTATTTGGGACTACAAACCTGGGTTTTTTCGTTGCCCGAGGGAAAAATTTGTTTCCAAGCCCATCTTGCCATCGATCCCCCATGATCGACGCGTCCTTACTTCGTTTCCCTGCGAGTCTAGTCGTTCCATTCCTGGTTGCCTCACCTACCGTTACGTTTTTGTAGGAGGGGATCGCTCCGCCCCCCTCCGTTTCTATCATTTCTTTGTCAGCCCAGCCCGAGGCCTGTCCTCCTGCCCCAACGGCCCGTGACTCCTCCTTGTCCTGATTTGGTGTAGGTGGCTACAGACTTTACCTGCACCCTGCCCAATCTCAGGTCTGCCAGAGGCAAACCCTGTGGTAAACCCTAACCCTATCTACTGAACATCATCGCTTCTCTCCGTCTCTCCGCTCTCTTCAAGTTAGTTCGAAAGTTTATTATAATTTAGTTGTTAAATTAATAATGGAGACAATCAATAGTTTTTTTTTCTAAATTGAATTTCAAGCAATGTCTATTCTGTTCTGGTAGATTTGGGTTTTTTAGTTTCCCAAATTCAGAAATTTAAAGTGCTGTTACCAAAATTTGAAGTTTTTCATTTTTGAAATTCACTATATTGTTACAAGAATTTAAAATGTCTAAACTTTTTGTTTTGTTTTCAAAATTTCTTTTCTCATTTCTTTTTGTTTTGTTTTCAAAATTTCTCATTAAATATCAGACGACATGTTCCAATAGCTCTAGAACAAATGCATACGTTTTGTCTTCAAAATTTCTTTTCTTTAATGAGATATCACACTGTGCATGTTCCAATGGTTCTGTAACAAATCCAATATGCAGAATAATTATCACAAGTTCAATCCCTATGGATTCTATGGGCTACATCAAGAAAATTAGACGATGCAACTATTTAAGGGTTAAACTTGGATTCTATAGCTTGGACTTGGTCAATATTTGAATTAGATTATAATGCTAATAGATTAAAAATATCTGACTTTAATAGGATTTTAACAATAATTGTATATATTTTTTCTAGAAAGTCTCAAGTTTTTGGTGTCAAAACATGTTTTTTGATATTATATGTAATATTAAAAATTAATCTTAAATATATATAGGGATTTTATTGTAATTTAAATAAAAAAAATATAGCATTAATTAAGTTGATTAACAAGTTATATATTTATAATATTTTAGTTTTTAATTCTTTTACAAATATTGTAATTAATTATGTTAATGGTTTATGTGGGAATGTGAATGTAAAACGGTTAAAGGACATGGAACAAAATTTGTAATGATATTTTAATGTAAAATGCTAAAACCCTGATGAAGAGGTGCAACTTTGGTATGAACCATAAGAAGTCACGAGAGAGAGAAACCAGCAAGGGGATATGATAGCAAACCTAGCCATGGAAATAATCTTTTCCAATAATTGATTAGTTGAGCTAAATATTTAGAATATCCAAGATTGTCAACTTTCTCAAGAAACTATCTAATGGGAAGGATGTGGTAGTTGAACTACCAACATCTATAATTATGAAGATAGTTGGGTTGTGCCCAATTGTCTCATCCAAGGGATGAGAAAACTACATATATGAACTTTTAGGGATCTAACTAGAAGCTTTTGATCTAACTACAAATTGGCATATCAGACATGAAACCAAGGAGAGAAGAAACCTAGGGAAGAACATGGGGAGACTCTCATTGGTGAATGACAAATTTTGTGCATCCATGATTGGAAAGCAAAAGAAGCTCTCGAGATCTGGAAACACAGTGGGAGATCATATAGATTCTATCTTGGACTAAGAAAACTAAGTGCAAGTGTCCCAAAACCAGAGCTATTATGTAAAGTTGTATTCTAGGTTCTTGATGGATGGGGCACTGAAACACCAAGAGAGGAAGCTATCGAGGGATCAATGAAGTAATAAGGGGGCTCCTTTGTGTTGTGCAAGACAACTAAGAAAACAACCATGGTTAAGTGTGTGTTCATATCTCATCATGGTTTGATGGGAACTTGTTGGTTTTATGTGGATGAAGGAAAATGGCCTTCATCCTTACACCACTGGTATCCTATGAGAAAAAGTTTATTTATGGGTGTTTGTTGTGTAGGATGGTTGAGAAATCACCCATAGTATTTGGGAAGGCTCTAGGATTAGGGAAATTTTAAGAGAACTGTTGAGTTTGAATTGATGAAGCAGAGTGGCCTTCATGACTCCACCTCATTGTTGTAGGAACCTCTGTCCCCCACCTGCTTTAGACCCTAAAACCTTGCTCCAAGTAGGAGTGCTATAGGAGTGTCCCTTAGAGTGTGTCCAAAAAATTGAATGATGACCTAGCCTCAATTTACATGCTCCTTGGAAATTTGGAATTGCCATGTTCCTGCATTTTCTTCCACATGCCAAACCATGTTGTCGTACATGCTCCCATCACACTCCTTGAACATTCCTTAGGCACTCCCTGGATGCGATAAGACTTGTTGGATTATAATCACTAAGTACTACTTGTGCCTTATAGTGTTGATACGTTGATAACTTCTGAGAGGTGGAGGCACTCAGGGCTAGTGGGTTGATAACATCTGATGGTAGTTCCATGGAGTTGGGCTAAGAACACAGGTGGAACTTCCACTAAGCTACCAGAGAGTGCACTTTTGTTCCATCAAAGATAATACAATTGATAAAGCCTCCTTATCATTAACTATATCTCTCTCTCCACATCTGAATTGAGAATCTTTGTGTCTAAATCCCTAGAGATATTGGGATTTTGTATTATAAGTACCTCTGTACAAAAGGAAGCGTTCCCTACCTGATATGAAATTATTGTATAGTTGGTGGATAAAGGCAGGGTAGCCTTGAGACACCTTATTGTAGTGGTACACGAGTGAAGTAGTTCATTGTCCTTAACTGAATTGAATTTGATAGCTGGTGGGTGAAGGTGGTGCAGCCTTGGAACACCCTATTTTAGTTGATAACATTAGTTTGTTTGCTCTGAAAGCACTTCTCCTCAAGCTCCGGAAACTGGCTAGAGGGTGACTAATATAAGAAAGGCTTCGCTGTAATGTGTCTAAGGTTGGGTGGAGAGTTAGAGTCCCACTCTCAGTTGCCAAATCTCTTATAAGATAAGTATACTCTTATATCACTATGTATGAAATTATCACGCCTCTGTTTATTGTGTTGAATTAATGTCATATTAATACTAAGGAGTGTTGTATCTTGCATGAATGAGGAATGTCAATATCTTATGTTAAGCTTTTAAAGAAATGGCTCATTTCATATGCATATTTATGGGATTGAAATTAGCTTAAGTTGCCTGAGTTTTAAGAGATTGGTAATCTTTGTTTATGACTAATTACTAACATTGAATTTCTAGCCATTGTGTTGATAAATCTGCCTATGCAACCTGCAAACATGTAAAACTAGGCCAAAATGAGGCATATATAAGCTCAAGAGGGATAACACTCATATATATATATATATATATAGATATGTCAGTTTTGGAGGCTGTAGGCCAAGGGGATTTATAAAATTATAAGTACACCAAGCACCACTTTGGAGTCAAACCCCAATTTCTTACCAGAACCACCGCAACCAAGACCTTGACTAAATTTCATTTAAAAACAATTAGATTCAATTTTGGTGTGTATGGATCAAGCGAGGGCTGAGCCTTAATACTCTTAGGGCTTGGGCACTAAGCCGAAAATGGCCCATGTGCATAGAACCACCGTGATCGAGCCTTAAGGGTGGGGAATAGCACAAAAACCTTTCATGCATTGTAATTGTCGCATTTGGGATTCAAGACCCAGAGGAACTAGGAGGATTGAGTTTCATAAGACAAACGACTAGGCGCTCTGTCCAAAGGCAAAAGAGGGGGTAATCGGGGTCGTTGGATGGACCCCGAAAGATTTACCCTAGCAATTCAAATTGGAAGCACACCCAACTCCATCGGGATGTAAACGTTGGGATAACATGGTAAGGCGAGATTCATAGTTGGTCCATATGTGTTATAACGTGAATTGCATGTTTAACTAAAGCGCGAAGGGTCTAGCGGGACCCAAGACCATTATGGCAGACCTCGTCGCCATGAGTGGCATGACAATAATCAACATCGAATGAAAGGGTAGCATTCATGCAAGGTGGGGAAATGGGGAAGTACATGTCACCCCAACATTATTTCCCTAGCGATATCCCGCGGTACCAAAGTCCCAAGATTTTATCTCCAGGTGAACATGGCATAGTGGGCCAGCACTTATGTGGTGACAAAGAATGGGGAGGTGTCATGTCCTATGTCCACGCCACCCTAGAGGTTGAATGAAGGCCAGGTCACTCTAATAGTCGATTGTATTGCAAGCAGTGGAATGATCGGGACGATGTGGCAGAATGGAGCCCATGCGTGTAGCCATAACAGGTTGTGAGGTGATACTTGGAGGCGTGGTCTACGGAGGGTCTATGTAACCCCGATGCCTCTACCCCAGAGAATTCACAAGGGTTTGGGTATAATCCCGCTAGGATTTTATTCCCGAGGTGAAGTGGCCAGGGAGGGGCCCGCACTCGCTTAACCTGTGTATGTCTTTGTACAAATGTTCATTTGCTTGGAAGGGTTATGGCATATGAGTGTGTATGTCTATGTACTAATGTTCATTTGTTTGGAAGGGTTGTGGCATATGAGTGATTTGGCAGCTTGGGGAAAATTTGCCACGTGGGCGGTGTTGTGGCCATAAAGGGCTTGTGCATGTGTATTATATATGTATTATGTGTGCTATATGGTAGGCCTCACAAAAAGGGTGTAATGAGTATGAATAGATCCACAACTGATCTACGTAACACCGGACATGAATGGGTCGGCAATTGCTATGTGACCTATGATGTAGATATCCACGTGGGGACTAGATGGGCGCCAGAGGGCAGGCTTAAAAACGTGGCACAATTTGATTAGCAATGACTTTACTTGGACATATATTTTGATACGAGAATGAGATCGAGGCAAATTTTATATCATTGGAAAGGTCTCAACGAGACGAACCCAACGATGTCATATATTTTAGGTTTTAAAAAAGTAAAAAATTTTAGACCCCATTTCCATAACTGGACTTTAGAGGTTGGATTAGTTTAGTAACTGCCTCCTTCTAACCTTAGCAGGGTCTAGGGATATGATCCGTAAACTGTCGTGGATATTCTACTGGACAGTTCGTCACAACAGATCTGATAATATTATATTAAAAATTTGTAATTCTACACTATTACATTTTTATTTAATTTCTAGATCTATAAAATTAACTGTAATTAGTGCATGCTTGTAAAGTTAAATCAAGCAGAAAAGTAGAGAATGACAAAATAAGCTCTCACACACACAATACACAAGATATGCTCTCTGGGAAACCCTTTCGAGAGAAAACCCAACTGGAAGGTGAGGCCGCTTCGCTCTCTTTCTCTATCTGGAAATATGGCTGTAGATACAAAGTAATGTTTGTGGCCCGTGGGCTGCTACAGTGCACAAATCCTTTCTGTGTGCTCTACCTCCTATCTCTCCTAGCTATCTTTACTCAACTATGAAACAAAATGCTCTCAAAATAATGGAATGCCTCTTCCTCCAAGTGGCCTAGTTATAACATAGCCTGATAACCGACTAGTGGTTAAGTTTGACTACATCAACTCTTAACTATTGTTACACAATAGACTCTTCTAGAGTCTTTTACACCACATACACGTGGCTAGCCCATTTTCCATGAATAATGGGGGCTGACGCAGCATCCTCCTGAACTATAGGAGTGAAAGTAGGAAGGTCAACTTCTGAGTGGCATAACTTTTGCATACAGACTCTAATTGACATGATTCTTGTGCCTTTGGAAAGCTCTATGTGTGTAGAATAGCATGTAAAAATGCGGCACCTCAGTGGCAAAGTTTTACCCTCCCAAAATGTCGTTTGATGCCTCAAAACGCTCTCGGAAAGTTTCGGAGCCCGTTTCACCAAACTGGGTCCGCCGGTAAAAACGATCCCATGCGCTGATTCCTCCACTTTTTCCACTCCAAATGCATCGAGATGGATGACAAACAATATAATGATCCAATTTGAATCAGGATAGTAGGTGGTATGTTATAACAAAAATGTACCCTTCACTCAAACCAAAATCATTGATCAGGCATGTTAAGCTTTTTCTACAATATTCTAAGGCTTGGATTAGGCGGTTTCATCAAAATTAAGCAATGTCGATTGATGTGCCTAGAGAATTGAGGTAGAGGAAAATGTTAGACAAGAGGAAAAAGATGAATGATGATACCAATGATGAGAATCCCAATATAAGCAATGGTGGAACATGCATGGTGATGCTACCCCACAACTACAACATTTGGCAACATGGGTGCTTTCACAATTGGTGAACACTTTTTCTGTAGAGAGGTGTTTACAAACTAGCTCAATTTATTGTTTTGGACCTTTCAATCTTCATATTTCAATCTGTAAATGACCTATTTTGTAAACATAACTATTTGGTCATGTTATTATCAATAGTTGCAAGATAATGGTCTACTTTCTATTATATGACTTTAAAATTTGTATGCTTGCTTGTAATTGATAGAATCTAGATTCTAGATGGTTGATGTTGAATGATTAATCATTAATGTGCTATGGATGCCATTTTTATCTTTGTTGATATACAAATATGCATGTTTTCATATATTCTGTAACTAATTTAGCATTTTAAATGTATTTTTGAATATAAATGCAATGTCTCTCTCACACACACATACTCATAGAATAGTCTGTGCCTGAGGATCTTTTGAAAATGATGCTCTTGACACTCCCACTTTAAAAAATGCTACCACTTAGCTCACATTCCATGCAAACTTGCTCCACCTTTATTCATTGAATGAGAGACTTCCTTCATGGGCTCATGGTATAACATGAGGGTGGCTAACTACAAAGGATAGAACATGCAACTAAGCATATGGTTGGGTGGAAAGAGACTCACCATTCATCAATTGCAAGGAACTATTGGTCTTGATTAGATCACGATTAGATAAGTGCCCTTCTAAACTTTAAACCTTAAATGTAAATCATGTTCAATGAAATGGAAATGATGTTGATAAATTGTATATATTTATGTGCTTGCCTACTATAAGGACAACTTGGTTTATGTAAAACATGATTATGGCTGTAATGGCCCTTTTTGCTGGTAAGAAGTTATGGCTAAGAAAATAAGGGGTGTTAAACTCCTCAACCTCTTGGATGACTAGGATGGCTGGTTGGTTGTGGAAGACTCTTACTAAGTCACAACCATGAGAGCTTGGTTTTCTCTAGATAGGCAAGAGAGGCCTTGAATCTACTACTTCTCAGCAGCGAATCCCATTGATGATGTGGACTAGATATAAGAGTATTTGCTTTCGTTATAAAGTGGAGAATCAGAGAAAATATTCTTCAAAGAACATCTAAGGTAGTGTTAAAGAATTCACTAATGAACTAGTGGAAAATCTATTGAAGGGTTTTAATTGGTTTGTTTGATCCTTAAAATGAATGTGAATGATAAAGAATACCTGTTAAACAACAGAAAGGTATCCCTGTTTTGGGATACGAAAACTTGGAGGTTTTCCGGTGTCTATGCCTTAAAAGGAAAGTGCTCCTTGTGAAGGTAGACCTTGACGCTGGTGTTGTATTGGACTATAAGTCCTGTGTTTGTTTTCACTTCTTGGAGGAAAAGGATGGGACAACGTGTGAACAGGACCCTTGTTTTGGAGAAAAAGGATGGTTAATGGCAGTGATTTGGATGTCTTTATAGGCTGGTGAGGATTTCGGATATAATAGTTATTGAATTTAAAGTTTACATCGATAAACCAATAGCTAAAATTGCTGACAAAGTAATTGATTTCACCACTGTTTTGTATTCAAACTATAAATCATGCCATAACCCAAAAAATATGCAGATTGAAATATAAGCCAAAGTCTCCATGGCGATTGAATAGACTATGGACATATCAAACGCAGTTATGTATTGGGCTCTATGCTATGGGGATTGCAGAGGCCAAGGCGGTGAATTTATTAAGGCATTAATTCACAGGGCAGCCATGAAAAATATAAACATCACAAGGGAACTATTTGAGGGTGCGCCGTAGGGGTGACCAGCGGCTGACCCTTAATCAAGTAGCCAAGCCATGTGGAGAGTCCCAAACTGATGGGTATATATATTCTAGGGAAAGTAACCATGTTTGATATTCCTTGTTTTTTAGTGTGGTCGTTTAACCTCGATGGAAATTGTGAAGAGATGGACTAAAAGGATTGCCAGATCGCAACACCGGCAAGCGGAGCTTTTGTGAGCCATTTTCCACAAAATATCTTGAAGGCTTGTTCAAAATTGACTTGAATGTTGGAAGTGACATCAATGACTTGGTGGCCCTTTTCATCAATTTCTTGGTGCACAGATCTGCAACTTCTTATTCTTGTGGAGTTTATTCATTTTTCGAGTTGATCATCAAATTTTGCAAATCCCATTTCCAGATTTATTTTCTGTTAAAACTAGGAAAGTTTTGTATTTACTTGATATGATATTTACATAATTCCAAGGGCATCCTAGTTTACTGTATCCATTTTCTCTTGTTTCATTCTGAACCTGTACTTTTATTTCTTTGAATTCTATTAGCATGACCATGCCATGGCGCAGTTAAATGGACAATCAATGAAGAAAAATGAGGAGATGGTGATACAAAGAATCAGGAGAAGAAATTATTCTGGATGAATTTTTTGTCTGGCCAGTAAGAACCGAAAGTTTGACCATCCAATGAATAACATAACATGACAACTCCACTCTCCATTTGTGATAAAAAAGTGAAGGGATCAAGGAAAAGTTTGATAGAGTGGGATGAATAATGATATACTGACCAAATATGGAAACTAAGATATGCAACTAAAACATACACACCAGCAAGCTTAGGGCCACTTTGTTGTCACTAGTAAGTTGCAGTAAACTGAGACCCCTCAAATTATACTATCTATTAAACCTGAGTGAACAAAATTCAAGTTACTAAGATATGCAACTAAAACATACACACTAGCAAGCTTAGGGCCACTTTGTTGTCACTAGTAAGTTGCAGTAAACTGGGACCCCTCAAATTATACTATCTGCTAAACCTCAGTGAACAAAATTCAAGTTACTTTGCTTGCTAAACCTGAGTGGACATAATTCAAGTTACTTTGCTTGCTTTTAATAGAATGAATGGAATTAGTTATGCAAAAATAATTTTAATTTTATATTACTTTGTTACTGTTACAAATCATATGGCAAATTAAGCTAGTTTTTGGGTTAATTGTAGAAAATATAGAATACAAGATAAAGAAATATAATATAAATTATTTTTTTTTTTGAAAACAATGAAAAATTCTATTAGAATTTAGTTATCAAATTAATAATAGAAATAATCAATAGTGAAAACAACATTATATTCCAAAAAAAACATTGAATTTTTTTCTCTAACTTCTTCAGATTTCCAAATTCAAATATTCACTCTGTTCTTGCCAAAATTTGAAATGTTCCACCTTTGATATTCACTATATTGATACCAGAATTTGAAATTACGGAACTTAACTTTTGTTTTGTGTTAATTTTTTTATGAGTTATAAAAATGTTCATCTTCCAATGGTTCTGTAGCAAATTCACTAAGCAGAGTAATGATCACAAGTTCAATCCCTATGGATTCAATGAGGACAATAAGAAGATGCAACTATTGAAAGGTCAAACTTGATTTTTATGGCTCGGAGGGTGTCAATATTTTTATGATCATAATGGTACTAGATTAAAAAATCTGAATTTAAAAGGATTTTAACATATGCTTTTTTAAAAAGTCCCAGGTTTTTTTTTTTTTAACCTGAGTTTTGATATTATAGGTAATATTCCAAATTGATAAACAGATATAAGAATTTAATAGTAAATTTAATAAGAAGTATGATATTAAGTAAATTGATCAACTTATATTTTTGTAACACTTCATTTTTTAATTCCCTTCTTTAATAGGGTAAGTAATTATATTAATGATCTCTGTGGGAATGTGAATGTGAAAGGGTTAAAAAGCCCAAAACCGATTGTAATGATATTTGATGTAAAACCCCAAACAATTGATAAGGCGTGGAGCTTTATTATGAACTATGAGAATCCATGAGAGAGGGAAGCCAACCAGTGAGATATGATAGCAAACCTGCCTAGGAAAAGAATCCCTGTCAATAATGAATTGGTTAACTAAATATTCAAAATAATTAAGACTGTTTTCAAGTTGCAAAACAACACTAATATAATCATGGTTAATTTTTATTTTATTTTTAAAATT
>APFE031508112.1:334730-417858 GCA_000404065.3 Pinus taeda | reverse complement strand
TAAAATTAAAATTAAATAGGTAAAAAAAATTAATTGTAGGTTTAAATAAAAAATATAACATCAATTAAGTTAATTAATAAGTTATATTTTTGTAACATCTTTATATTTAATTCTCTCATTAATATTGTAATTAATTATATTAATGACTTGTGTGGTCATGTAAATGTAAAAATGTTAAAAAATAGAATAATTGATTTATGTTTTAATGTAAAATGTTAAATAGTTGATGAATAAGGGGAGCTTTGATATGGATCATGAGAAGCCATAAAAGATGGAAGCTAGCAAGGCATATATGATAGCAAACTTAACCATAGAAATAATCCTTGCTAATAATTAATTGACTAACCTAAATATTTAGAATATCCAAGATTGTCAACTTTACCAAGAAAATATCTAATTGGAAGGATGTATGACTTATTCAATATCTTATCATACTTGATGCTTGGAGTTTGTCTCACGTGGTCAACTATTATGTTCTAGCATAATTTCAATGTTACCTAATCAATAACCCACCTTACTTATTCAACAACTCAACTATGTCATTGCTAGGAGTGTGTCAAGTGGCCACCTAATAGATCGATGATCTAGGTGTTGTTTTAATATAGCCACACGAGTCTTCCTTACCTATTCAACAACTCAATTAATGCTTAAGTCTATCTCTTTTGGTGTCACTTACTCAATTAATGCTCCCAATGTTGTTTTAGTCATACCTTACTAGTCTACTTTACATGTTTAGAAGTTTGGTTGATGCTCATAATCTATCTTGATTGGTCACCTACTTGACCAATGCTCCCCTTTTGTTCATTATCAAAGGGTACCTCATCTATTCCCTTATTATGTTGAGTTTAGAGTCTCTCTCTGTTCACATGCTTGGTTGATGCTCCTTTTCAATTTATACTCCTCCTTGCTTGGCACTCCTACTCAATTGATGTTTGGAGGTTGTATTTCATGTTCACTTGCTTGAGATGTAATTTTTTTCTTCTAACCACTTAAAAAAAAAGGTTTAAGAATTTATTCTAAAAAATAATGATATATAAATAATGCTTTTATGTTTGTTCACCTATAATATTTTTCCCCCGAGGAAAAAATCCCTACAATTTTATTAATAATATAAAATCACATGCATATATACCTTTGGGCATTCCTGCTTGGCCATAAGGAACCCCCTAACAATTGTCCAAAAGGATCTAGCAACAAAGTATGACTGCAAAAATGAATATATTGTCCAAAAAGATCTTATTGATTTGTTCTCAAAAGCTTTTTACTCCAAAAAATGACATATAGACTACATAAATATTGTTGATAAGTTCATAACTATCTGCAAAAATTTGATGTCATGACTTCAATTAGAAAAAAATGTCATGAGGTTGTTTTGTTTGTTAGCCCTTCTGGCTTGTAATTTTCCATGTGCTTGGGTCCAACTCCAGACGAATTTTTGAGAGTTGATTTGCTTCTTCATTTCTATTCATGTATCCATGATCAAATGTAATGTGAGAAAAAAAACATTTGTAGAATATTTTGAAATAAATGTTGAAGGGTGTAATTTATTTAGACTCGATAAGCCTTTCATCCAATTGATGATTATCAAAGGAGTCTCTATAGATACGTAGATGGGTGATCCTCTATTCATTGCAAGATTGAGAAGTGATTTTAATGCCAATAATTCTGCATAATTTTTTGTGGTTGAACCAATACTAGCAAAAAACGAAATATGATGGGTGTGGGAGAGAAAAGGAATTCCCCTCACACTCCTCTAGGGAGGGGGGTGGTTCCTTGAGCTACTCCATCAAAGAATGCCCAAGGAGAATCAGTTTCGATATTTTCCTCAAGGAGTGGAGGCCACTAATGATCTAGGAGGATTCTGGAAAGGAAAAAAATTTGAAGTTCCCAAAACTTGATGGAAACAATGCCATGTCAAAGAGCTTGATGAGATGATTCCAACACAACTTGAGTCATGTTGAACAAAACCTGTATATGAAAGTTATGAGGTTCTGAAGTTCGTGCCAAATAGTGAAAAAGTCAAACAGGGTGACTCTTGGCATGTATGTACATTGCCAAGTGGAAAGACTGTACAAAACTGACATGGTAGGCTTGTAGGACACATGGCAATAAAGGCTTACATGGCAGGTCAAGGTGAGATCTAACTAGGCAAGTGATGTGTCAAGATGACTGAATAATTGACTCGACAAGTGGACCAATGAGGGGTTGCCACATGGCACCCTGATGTGGTCAAAATGGGTTTCGTTGATAGTGTAACAACCAAATGACAATGGGAATCAAAACCTGACATATGCGGAGACAAGCCAAGGGCCCAACCATTGGACCACATGTTAGTTTCTTATATGCAAATGGCAATGTTTTATATAAACTTTTATTATAACAAATAAAACCCAAAGTGGAAGTCCACAGGTTTGACCCTGTGACCTCCCTAGGGGTTGTTAACCTCATACAATGATTGACATAATTTATCAGTGCTATACCAGTGACTCCAGGATTTGAGCCACTTTTTTAGGCCCAGATCCTAGGTCACTATCGAGAATGGAATGATAACTCAGGAACAATAAAAAAACAAGGAAACAATGATGCCAAAGCAATAAGTTGAACAAGACCTTAATCTGACCCCTACTAGCCATGTCGGTGATTTAGTCAAACATATAATCAACATGTAACTTACAGGTGTAAACAATAGAATTAAGTGTAGGGATCTCATACTTATTTGAGAATCGCTATGAACCATTGTTCCCTCATGTCATTTGCTTCGTTATCATATATTAGGCCATAGATACATTATCCATTCATTTACAAGTCAAAACATGCTGGGAGCCATACATAGTTGTTGTCATAAAACATACATATAACTAGCATAATAGGAACAAAAATATCATAAGCATATCAGCGATAAAATCCACATACACATCAATACATTTACACATGAAAATCAAGGGAATGAATTTCTCATTAATGAATGCAATAAACCAACTGAGACGAGACAACCACATTCCGCTTGACCATAGAATGACTGGACCAAATCTCTCTTCAGCCATTCACCCCTGTGCAATATGCCAAGCATGAATGTGGGACTCAAAGCAAAAGAACCAACCAGGGAATATCGAGGCTAACCACCTCACCCTCATCAATAGAAACTAGGCTTTACCGCAATCCATCCCGAATCACTAGGCCAACACAATGAACACATCATAATAGGATTTACCATGATCTCCACCTGATCACTAGGCCAAATAAGCATGGATGCCACCGTATTTCTCCACCTACACTGTGAGGAATTTTCATGTCTCCTAGTCTCTCAAGCTTTATCGCAATCTAAACCTGGATCACCAGGCCCTAAATGGATACCCACTCTCTAGGCTTTACCGCATATCCCAAACCTGGGATTACTAGGCCCAATGGAGAGAAAACCACCTCTTGGCTTTATCGTATAGCTTGTCATTCACTGACAAGGATTCCTAGGCCCACCGAGGCAACACAATATTGGCTTTACTGCAACCCGCAGTCTGACTCAAGGGTCACTAGGCTAGTGGATTTACCGTGATCCACAATTAGGTTCAAGGACCACTAGGTCTTGTGATCTATCATTCAGAGTTCCACCCCACAACTTCAAATCCATTTGGCAATCCAACTCAACCAAAACATGAGAACCCCATCACACCATGGCTATCAATACATGGCAAGGCTAGGCTAAAAACACTGTTACACTTAGAGAAACCCATGCCTTGATAGAAAATAATTGCATGCAATGCCACGCATGCCAAATATAGCAAGGAAAATACACATGCAAATCGATACCTGCAATGAATCTTGTTGTAGTTGCTTGAGGCCGCCTTTCCCTACTTGATCTTTGCTTCCTCTTGCCTTATTTGCCTTTCTTGATCCAATGCCAAAATGCTCCATGAAAAATCTAAGTGTCCAAGAGTATAAGAGAGAGAGAGAAGAATGAGGCAGCTCCAAAACTCAACTGACAAAAGGTTACCAACTAATCCTAAAAAGCCTTTTTATGAATGAGGCCTCTATTTTCCATCATTTTCATTCAATTTCCTCCTCATAATCAACCTGTGACCTTTCACATTAATTTTCTCCTAATTTCCATTATTTCCATAAATAAATGTGCCAAATATGCCATTTTTCCTTTCTAAAGCCTTAGACATTACCTTTGCTAATTTCCTTAGCCATTAAATCGATGAACACCCACACTAGGATGTCCCACCCAACATTCACCTTGGAATAAGTGTCCCATCAACAATGGTTGTTATTTTTGCCTTTATTTACTTTTCTTACATGGAATTTTCACCAAGGTTGTTATAGAACCTTCCCCTTTTGGGAACACCATCCTCAGTGTTAGAACACACCAAGACCTCATCAAAACTATTGAAAAGAAAACATACTACCCATGGAGCTTTATAACATAGCTCGATGCAATATTTACAATGATCACCCTGCTGAAAGCAAATCATCATGACAACGTAATAACATGACATCATAATAACATAAAACCCATATTGCTTATTGGAGCTTTATAACTTAGCTCATGGAAGTATTTACATCCATATAAATATGTACATATAGCAACATCACCAAAACATATACCAAAGCATATACCAAAATCACACCAAAACATCAAGCTAAAAATGCTTTGCCTCAACCGGAAAACAAGGAAGGAAACATAACCCCCATCTCATCCGCTCTCTCTCATGTAGCTTCATTGGGCCCAAAGTGCTTCCACTGCACTTTAACTTGCTCAATTGCTCAATTTCAGAGCATGAGCATCTTTTTCTGCTATATACACTAACGTGTCGACTAGAATTCTCCATCTGGTTCCACCTGAAATACAGACCAATCAATCACATGATCAACATCGTTAACACACTTCTTAAGCAATGATACATGGAAAAGATCATGGAATTTCACTGTCGGAGGTAGTGCAAGTCGATAGGCTACTAGCCCAATCCTCTAATGATATTGAAGGGTCTACAAAATTGTGGTGCCAACTTGGCACATGATCCAATCCGTAAGGGGCTCTTCTTCAATTTGATGCGCAAGTACACCTATTCCCCAACTTGAAACTCCTTAAACAACCTGTTCCTATCTACATAACTCTTCTACCTATCCTGTGTTGCCTTTAGATTCTTCTTAATCACTTGCATTTCTTGTTCCATGTTTGCCAACATATCTAGTCCAACCAATACCATGCTAACTGGATCACTCCAACTAATGGGAGTGTTACAACTCCGCCCATACAATGCCTCAAAAGGACTCATCCTCAATGACTCCTGATAACCATTGTTGTATGCGAACTCTACTAAGGGGAGATACTCTTCCCACTTCCATTGTTGATGCTTCACATACATCCTCAACATGTCCTCCAATATTCTTTTGACCCTTTTTGTCTATCCATCTATCTGCGGATGATAAGTTGTACTAAAGGCCAACTTTGTGCCCAAACTTGCAAATAACTCCTTCCAGAACTTGGAAGTGAACTTTGCATCCCTGTCTAACACAATCTTCTTTGGGACACCATGAAATATGACCACATCGCTGATGAATACATGTGCCACATTGCTAGCTGAGAATGTGGACTTCACTAGAATTAAATGTGCAACCTTTGTTAACCTATCCACAATAACCATGATGGAATCATGTTGTCTCATTGTCTTTGGAAACCCTATGATGAATTCCATGGAAATGAACTCTCATTTCCACTCTAGAATTGCGATCGGCTGTAGCATTCCACCAGGATGTTTACACTTTGCCTTCATTCGCTGACAATAAAAGCATCTAGCCACAAACTCTGTTACATCCCTCTTCAGGTTCAGCCAATAATAATATCTCTTCATTGTTGTTAGTGTTTTCTGGTAGCTTGGGTGACCTAAACAAGGTTTCGCATGAAACTCTCTAAAGATCACCTTCTTGAGATCACTGTTATCCGACACATATATCCTGCCTCTGAATCTCACCAATCCATCCGATGTACGACAATAATCCATACCCTATGCACCTGCACCTGTACCTATGCTTGTACCTATACTACCACCTGTACCTATACCTGTACCTGTACCTACACTTGTACATGTACCTATACTACACCTATACTTGTACTAGTACCCTGCTACAACCTGTGCATAATCTCCATATACCTAACATCTTGTTGACCTGCCTGCAAGATCCATCCTGTAGATCTGTCCCATAGGAGCTCATAGTTTCCAAGTGATTTACCTGTACCCGCCTGCTGAGAGCATCTGCCACCCTGTTCTTTTTACCTTTGATGTTCCTGATCTCGAAATCAAACTCACTGATCGTGGCCAACCATCTAGCCTACCTGGTGTTCAGATTCGGCTAATCAAACAAATACCTTAACCCAATATGATCACTCATCACTACAAACCTCTTTCCAAGAAGATAATGTCTCCACATCTTCAATGCATGTATAATCGATGCCAACTCACAATCATGCATGGGCTAGCTATGTTTGTGCTCATTTAGTTTTCGTGACTCTCATCATACCACCTGTCCATCCTGCGTAAGGACTCCACCAAGTCCTCTCTTACAAGCATCTGTGCATACTACAAATTCTTTGTCCAGATTTGCAATCTGTAGCATGGGTGCATGTGTCAACAATTGCTTAAGCTGCTCAAAGCTATCCTCACACTTCTCTTTCCATTCAAACTTCTTGCCTTTCCTTTGCAATGATGTGATAGCATAAAAAATCTTCGAGAAGTTTCTAATGAACCTCTTCTAGTAACCTGCCAGACCCATGAAAGATCTCACCTCATCCACACTCTTAGGAGCTACCCATTTCATGATGGATCTTATCTTCTCTGGATCGACTACAATACCCTCCTTGGAGACCACATGTCCCAATTAGTGTACCTCAATCTGAAAGAAACTACACTTGTTGAACTTAACATACAATTGATGCTCCCTCAACAACCTCAACACTGTTGCTAAATGCTCAACATGCTCTTCCTCATTTCTAGAATATACCAGTACATCATTAATGAACACAATAACAAACTTATCCAAATATGGATGCGACACACTATTCATCAAACACATAAATGTAGTTGGAGCATTAGTCAAACCAAATGGAACAACAACAAACTCATAATGCCCTTACCTAGTCGGGAAACTTGTCTTGTAACTATCCTCCTCTTTGATGCGTACCTGATGGTATTCGGATCTTAGATCAATCTTTGAGAACACTATTTATACCTTCAGCTGATTGAATAAGTCATCAATCCTCGGCAAAGAGCACCTGTTCTTGATAGTCACTTTGTTCAATTGCCTGTAGTCAATGCATAATCTAAGGGTTCCATCTTTCTTCTTCACAAACAAGATCGGTGCACCCTGAGGTGATACACTTGGCCTAATATATCCCTTGTCCAACATTTCCTTCAACTGCAATTTTAACTCGACCAACTCAGGTATGCTCATCTTATAAGGTGCTTTTGATGTTGGAGTTTCCCCTGGAACTAACTCAATCAAAAAGTCTAGTTCCCTATGAGGTGGAAACTCTATAATGTACTCAAGAAATACATCTTGAAACTGCTGCAAGACTAGGTACCTTCTCAACACATCTGCATCCTCAACCTCCTTCTCCTTATCACTAGAAATGTGTACTACAAATAACATACACCCTTTCCTGTGACTATGCTTTGCTTGCATAGTTGTCACCATCCTAACTGATGTGGCTTTCTTCTTACCCTGCAAGACTCTTGGTTCTCCATTGTCATCAACACACTTAATAGATTTGTCATAACAATCTACCTTGGTTCTATGAAGATACAACCAATTGATGCCCAACAACATACTGTATGATCCCATTGGTAACACATTTAGATGTGTTGTGGTAGGCATACCATTCAAATAAAATGCACAAGCTCTTACCCAATGATGAACTTTATTCTTTGTAACTTTAGCCAACTCCACTAACCAAGACTCATCCATATCAATGATAAATGCCGAGGGTTCTTCCTGTCTGTTGTCCACTTCTCCATAGATACAAGGAATGCTCTGTCCAACATCCCCAATAGTCCGTGCCTCCTGTGCACTGTATATTTGAGGCCTACCACCCTAATTCTGTGGACAATATCTCTTAAGTTGTTCCTTGCCACATGTCCAACACTCCAACCAACTAGTACCCACACCTATACGATGTTGTTGCAACTCATGTCCCTGTTTAGCTTCATTAAACTTCTTTTGTGGTGCCACATTCTCTTTTTAATTTGTATGCTGAGGCCTTGTCCTCTTAGGTTTCCATTTACCTTTACCTTTGTCTTTTCCCTTCCATCCTTGTTGAGATTCATTCTTATGCTTTGATTGTTCATAGTCATGCTTCAGTTTCCCAATAACTTCCTCAAGTGACCGAGGCTCATCATACTCAATCTGATCTCTAAATGCTAATGGAAAACCACTCACAAATCGTTGAACTTTAGCATTCTCATCAGTAAGATATGGTACATACCTCAATATCTCCAGAAACTTGGTTGCGTACTCTTCATCTTTCATTGATCCCATCTTTAGCTCGTAGAATTCATTTGCCTTACTATCGTAGTACCTCTATGAAAAGTACTTCTTCCTGAAAAGCCTCTTGAACTCTTGCCAACTCAAATCATTTGTCCTGATGTCTCTAACACGCTTAACATCTTCCCACCAAATTTCTACTTTACCTTTCAAGCTGAAGATAGCTACTATGGCCTTCATGTTATCTATGTACTCGTGCAAGTCAAATAATTTGTTCATCCCAAGTATCCCAACATCTGCATCTTTTGACTTATTCAAATCTCCATCAAAAGTAGGTGGTTTTGCTTTCTAGAATTCATCCAGAAAGTATCCCCTATCACTCCTCCTGTAAGGATGATAACGATGACGATCATGATGTCTGTCAGAAATAGAACTAGAATAGAACCTGTACTCATCACCCTTTCTATCATGAGTGTCCAACAACCTGTCATCTCTCACCGTATCATATCTATCCGACTTGTGTCTACCAGAAGACTTACTTCCATATGCCCCATTAGTTGTATCCTCATGTCCATGGCTGATCCAAAGCAGCCCTTGTCATTGCAAGTTTGACAAACTCTGAAGAAGTATAGCATTAACCTCTACTTGTTTCTCTTGTGCATGTATGATCCGGTCATTATCTACCTTACAACTCCTTATCTCATCCTTCAAGATTCTCAATGTGTCTGCCAAATCAGAAGAATGCCCCACATGATGTTGTCCATCTGATTCATAGGGAGATTCTATGTAGTCTACCACCTTGCTAGCCATTTGTTCTCTTCCTGCAATGCATAATATGCTAGATAAAACAATCACAATAAATCAATGTATCTGAGCATAAATTGGGGGGGATACCTCATTTGCAAGATCATCAAATCAATGTGATACTTGTATAACATAATCATAACAACATATAGAAATATAACAAGTAAGTGCATCAATGCATATCCCCTATCACTCCTCCTGTAAGGATGATAACAATGACGATCATGATATTTGTCAGAAACAGAACTCGAATAGAACCTGTACTCATCACGCCTTCTATCAGGAGTGTCCAACAACCTGTCATCTCTCACCGTATCATATCTATTTGACTTGTGTCTACCATAAGACTTACTTCCATATGCCCCATTAGTTCTATCCTCATGTCCATGGCTGATCCAAAGTGGCCCTTGTCGTTGCAAGTTTGACAAACTCTGAAGAAGTATAGCATTAACCTCTGCTTGTTTCTCTTATGCTTGTATGATCTGGTCCTTATCTGCCTTACAACTCCTTATCTCTTCCTTCAAGATTCTCAATGTGTCTGCCAAATCAAAAGAATGCCCCACATGATGTTGTCCATCTGATTCATAGGGAGATTCTATGTAGTCTACCACCTTTCTAGCCATTTGATCTCTTTCCTGCAATGCACAATATGCTAGATAAACCAAATCAAAATAAATCAATGCACCTTAGTATAATTTGGGGAGGATACCTCATCTGCAAGATCATCAAATCAACGTGATACATGTATAACATAATCATAACAACATATAGACATATAACAAGTGCATCAACGCATAAACATCATTCTAGCTAGGGTCTAGTCATCAATGCAAGGCCATATTAATAATGCATGCTATGACCTCATGCATGACAACAACCATTACTCCATTGTACACATTGCCACATGCAACCATCAACTTGCATAAGCAATACGAAATCAAATACACATGCACATAAATGCATGTAGTCAAGCATAAGAGATCAATTCTTGTAATCAACCTGCAAGATTGATACATGTAATCAAACCTACAAGAATGCAACCCAACATACAAGGATGTAAGTAGGTGACATAAAATTAACATGTAAGCGACATGTAACAATATGTAACCAATCATATACTTGTGACGGTGAATTCCACAAAATCAATCATCAAATTCTCCATGAAAACCTTACTTCAACTATAATCAATCATAAAGCAAATGTAACAAGCACATGGAATACACATTTATGAGACACACATGCATGCATGGCCATCACACACTTCCCATCTAGTCCAAGGGGTGAACCATGCTTTGATACTACTCTGTAACACCCTCCTTCCACATCTACACAAGTAACCATGCCAACCAGGTAAACATGTGATGAGATGCTACTATGATTGGATTCAACCTCCTATGCACCCTTAAGGAAGTGGAATCAACGAAACACATCAACCAACCTATCCACATCAACAACAGAACCCTCAGAAGACATGTCAGCCACTCAGACATCCTGCCCCTGAGTTTCACTGATGTTTTGGACATCTTAGGTCTCAATCACTCTCATGCTATAGGCAGCAGAGCATACAAAAACCAAAATTCGCTCTCACAGGCCTACCTGCCAGCGACCATAGACTAAATTTGTTAGTGCTATGCCAACGACTCCAGGATTTGAGCCACTTTTTCAGGCCCAGAGCCCATGTCACTTTTGAGAATGGAATGATAACTCAGGAATAATAAAATAACAGGAAAACAATGATGCAAAAGAAATAATTTGAACAAGAACTTAATCAAACCCCTACTAGCCATGCCAGGAATTTCTTCAAACATATCATCAGCATGTAAATTACAGGTGTAAACAACAAAATCAAGTGTAGGGATCTCATACTTATATGAGAATCACTATGAACCTTTTTTCCCTCGTGTCATTTGTTGCATTATCATCTATTAGGGCATAGATACATTATCCATTCATTTACAAGTAAAAACATACTGAGAGCCATACATAGCTATTGTCATAAAACATACATATAACCAACATAATAGGGGCATAAATGTCATAAGCATATTAGCCATAAAATCCACATATACATCAGTACATTTACACATGAAAATCAAGGGAATGAATTTTTCATTAATGAATGCAATAATCCAATTGAAGATGGGACTACCACGCTCCACTTGACCATAGAATGGTTGAGCCAAATATCTCTTCATCCATTCATCCCCATGCCATATTCAAAGCATGAATGTGGGACTCAAACCAAAATAGCCAACTAGGGCATACCGAGGCTAAACCACCTCACCCTCATCAATAGAAACTAGGATTTACCGTAATCCATCTCGGATCACTAGGCCAACACAATGAGCACATCATAATAAGATATACCGTGATCTTCACCTGATCACTAGGCCAAACAAGCATGGATGCCACTGTATTTCTCCATCTACACTGTCAGGAATTTTCCTGTTTCCTAGTCTCTCATGCTTTACCACAATCCAAACCCAGATCACTAGGCCCTAAACCAAGACCCACTCTCCAAGATTTTCCGCATATCCCAAAATCGGGATTACTGGGCCCAACAGAGAGAAAACCACCTCTTATCTTTACCATATATCCTGCCATTCACTAGCAAGGATTCCTAGGCCCACTGAGGCAACATAATCTTGGCTTTACTGCAACCCACAATCTGGCTCAGGGGTCACCAGGCCAGTGGCTTTACCGTGATCCACATTCCGGTTCAGGGACCACTAGGCCATGTTCTCTATCATTCGGAGATCCACCCCACTCAGCTTTGAATCCATCTAACAATCCATCTCAACCAAAACATGAGAACCCCATCAAACCATGGCTATCGAGAAATGACAAGGCTAGGTTGAAAATGCTATTACACCTTAAAAAACCAAGGGGATGATAGAAAATAACCACATGCAGTGCCATGCATGTCAAATCTAACAAGGAAAATACACATGCAAATCAATATGTACAATGAATCCAACTGTAGTTGCTTGATCCAACCTTTCCCTGCTTGATCTTTGCTTCCTCTTGCCTTCTTTTCCTTTCTTGATCCAATTAAAAAATGCTCCATGAAAACTCTAAGTGTCCAAGATTATGAGAGAGAGAGAGAGAGAGAATAATGAGAGAGCTCCAAAACTCAACTAACAAAAGGTTACCAACTGATCCTCAGACACCATTTTATGAATGAGGCCTCTACTTTCCATCATTTTTCTTCAATTTCCTCCTCACATGCAACCCATGACATTTCACCTTCCTTTTCTCCTAATTTCCATTATTTTCATAAATAAATGTGCCAAAAATTCCATTTTTCCTTTCCAAAGCCTTAGCCATTGCCTTTGCCAATTTCCTTAGCCATTAAACCAATGAACACCCAACACTAGGATGTCCTGCCCAACATTCAACTTGGAATAAGTGTCCCATCAACCTAGTTATTAGTTTTTCCTTTATTTACTTTTATTACATGGAATTTTCACCAGGGCTGTTACATGACCACAGTTTAAAACCATGTCAAAGGGTGATTAGTGTAACAACCCTGGTGAAAATTTCATTTAATAAAAGTTAATAAAGGAAAAATAATACCATGGTTAAGGGACACTTATTCCAAGTTGAAAGTTGGGCAAATATATCCTAGTGGGCATCAGTGGATGTGTGTTTTGACTAATGAAATTGACAAAGGCTAAGGCAAAGGCATTAAAAGGAAAAGATGCATTTTTAACACATTTATTTATGAAAATAAAGGAAATAATGAGAAAAGGAAGGTTAAAGGTCATAGGTTTCATGTGAGGAGGAAATTGAAGGAAAATAATGGAAAATGAAGGAATTAAAGGGCTCATGCATAAAAGGCTTATGAGGATTAGTTCATGGCCTTTGTCAAGTTCAAGTTTGGAGCTCTCTCATTATTCACTCTCTCTCTCTCTCTCTCTTTTGGTCACTTAGAGTTTTCTTGGAGCACTCTAGCTTTGGGTCAAGGAAAGGAAAAGAAAGCAAAGGAAAGGAAGGCAAGCAAGGAACAAGGAAAGGGAAGCATGATCAGGCAACTTCAACAGGAATACTTGCAGGTAACCTTTTTCATGTGTGATTTCCTAGCCGGTTTCGACATGCATGACTTTGCATGTTGGTGTATGGTTCTCTTGTTGTCAATGGAATGGTATTGTCGGGTTATGATAGTGGATTTAGGCCTAGCCTAGAATTTTTCCTGATGTCAAGGTATGTTGGGATGTTTATTTCAGATTTGGAACTTTGGAATTGCCAGATGGATTTTGGAATTCGGGGCAGAGGTGGTCTGAAGGTTGTTTCCCAAAGGCCTAGGAATCCCTTGACTAGTTTTGGCGGGATACACAGTAAAGCCTAAGGGAGAAGTCTTAGTTTAGGGCCTATTGATCCGATTTTGGATTGTGGTAAATCTTGAGAGACAAGGAGACAAAAAGTTCCTTAAGGATAGTGATGGATTGCGAATAGCATTCAAAGTTCTGTTCAGTTTTGATTGGAGCACCGGTTTTGGTGTGATTAAGGTTGGTGAGGGTGGAGGTGGTTTATCCTCTAGATTCCCTTGGTTGTTCTTGGATTTGTTGTTCTATGAGATCCCACATTCATGCTTAGAATATGGCACGTGGGTGACTGGTCGAAAGAGAGATTTGGTTCAGCCATGTCTATGGTCGGGTGGTACATGGAAGTCCTGAGCTTGGTCGGATTTTCCTATGATTAATAAAAGCTAAGTTCTCTTAATTTTACACTAATTTTTATGTGTGATTTATGGTTGTTATATCTCTGCTATTTACATGGTTTACTGCTGGTTATAAGCATGGTTATGTGACTGGTTTATGTCATGGTTATTTCATGTATTTACCTGTAACTGTTAAATGGATGGATGAAAGACCTAATTGAGGATATAATAGCTTAATGGAGAAGGAGGTGATCCTTCTGATGATGTTTAATAAGTTGTTTTAGTCATTTATACTATCTTATATCCTAGACCTGTAGGTTGCATTGATGCCAAGTGTTTGACATAATGTCATTCCTGATTGGGGATGATCAGGCCTTGTTTTGATGGTGAATTTTGATTGATCAACATTGTTATCATGTTTTTAATGATCTTTGAAAGTTACAACAAGTTCTGGGCAGAGGCTAGGATTCTGGGCTAAAAAATTGGCTCAAATTCCAGGTCGTGTTGAAGCCTCAAAAACAATTGCTACAACTTGGGGGAAAACCACCCAGTCTGGTCCTTGGTTGGCAACTCCTTTTCCAATTGGTGTAGTGGCTCCGACTGGGGATAATGGGACCAATTTCTCAAAACGCGATTCTCAGTAGTGTTGATGGGGTGATATATGATGTAACGGCAGAATGACTTAACTAAGTGTATCTAATCTAAACTATTAATCACATGCATATATCCTAGTTTTAAACACTGTCTACCTATAATTATACCCACGAATAAAAGCAAGATATGAGATCTACAATAATGTCCTATAGAAATTGGTAATAAATATCATTCAACTGCAATAAGAAATGAAATCATTTAACAATAATCGTTTTGGATAAATAGTTAGCCAAAACGATTGTGAGAAATATATCACATATAGAATCGTTCACGTATTCAGCAAAAAATTAAAGCCAACACTATACAAAAGTGCAATAATGCTAACCAAAATTCAAACTTTCATACATAAAGAAATTGAAGAAAAGTTATTGCCTGATACATAAATAAAACAAAATCATAAGATAAAAGTACCATTTGTAATAAGTTCTTCTCATGTGTTTCAGCAATATCGGTCTAATTCCAACCAAACCAACATCATCTGACAGTGAAAAAGTGGAATTTTAGTAGAACATGCCAGATATAAAATAAAACAGATCTTGTTCCATTCATTCTACCAGAACCTCCTCAAAGGTACAGAAGTGCATGTTTTGAAGAATGTTTCTGATAAAATTTATGGAGCCCTCTCTAAATTCATGAGAGGGGTTTAAACACTAAAACTATAGGTCCTAAAATATATTATTACAGAAATAGCTGAGGAGATTTAAACGACCTTCCTCAAATTATGCGAAATGAAACTAAAATAGGAATAAAACAAGGTGAATAACTCCTTTGCATTTGATCCTTAAGATCACAGATATCTGTCATTGATTTGAGCAGTGTCGGTTGGCCGATCACAAATTTCAATTGCCCAGTAAATACAACATCTGTTAGTGCTGGCACCATTTTCTGTGTGGAAGTGGTTAGGCAATGTAGGGTCATCCACTAGCTATATGGCTTGACTAAGAATTTCCAGTATGCTTCCCAGTTCAGCTTGCTCATTTGTTTGATCGCCTCCTCCCTTTCCTTTGCTGCTTGTCTCCATTGTTGCTCCAGTGGATCGGCGTTTGGAGAAATCTTGGTATAGATTCAACAACTAGGTTGGCGCCATGTAGATTTTCATTATTGGCTTCAATGATGTTATTTCCTACTGCTGCCGCGACCACTGTTGGCCTTTCTGCTTGCTTGAGCCGAGAATCCCAGTCTACAAATAGAATTTCTTTATGTGACTCCTCCACTTTTGGAAAATCAACCTTTCTCCCATCTTTTGATTCTTGCTAGATGATAAATTCGTAAATCCTTTTATAGATTTCATCATACTCAAGCCTCATGTTGATGACTTGGCTTGTTAGCTTATCACTGATCTCGCAGTAAGGATTTACTTGTGAGATTTCTTGGCACTGAAGTTCCTTTTGTTGCATTATTTGGCCATTAAGGCTGAGTGATTCTTTTATGAACTGATCAATTTGTGGACTATCTTTATACTTCTCTATCATAGCTTGAATTTGTGCCTCCTTTTCTACTAGGCTAGATTGATGTTGTATTTGCATCTTTTCAAATTCCTGATATAGTTTGGCAATTTGTAACTCTGCTTGTTGGTTAGATTTTTCTTGCTCTAATTGTTGTTCCAACAATAGGATCTTTTGTTCTTTTTCTCTTAGCAACATTTGAACCTCGGTTTCTTTATCAATAGTTGTCATAGCATAGGTTCCCCCAAATTGCGATAGTCTCATAAGGTTCTCAAATGGGTCCATGGGCAAATCTCTCCAGACAATATCCATTGGTTCATTGTTGGGAGTGGTGACAGCTGCAACATCCAACTTTCTTTTTTTTCCTCTGCCTTTTGATGACAACTTTATGGGTAGGACTATAAAACACATCTAAGGGAGGAATTTCCTCAACTCTTAAAACAATTTCAGAAGTGGGGGTGGTAGGAATGAGCTCTATATCTTGAGTACTTACAATTTTCTCCACTATAACCTCTTGAGTTGATTTGTGTTGTGGAGTCTGTACTTCAAATGTTTGTTCTTCTGTATGGAGCTTTTTATTAAAATACTCCCATTATTTTTCTAAATCAACAACTGGAGGTTTTGCTGATTGGGTGCAGGTAGAGTGAATTTCATCCTATTTCTTCACCAAGGTTTGCTCAACTGCTTTTTCTGTAGTTCCGGCTGTGTCTTTCTTGAACTCTTTGTTTTTATTACCCCCATTTTGGGACTATTTCTCTGAGTGTTGTGACTCATGGGTAGACTTCTCCTGGGACTTTGCTTCAAAATTATCTTTAGAATTTTCTTTGGAGCTTTCCTTAAAGCTTACAATGGGAGTTGTCTCCCTTATTGGTTCAATTTGTAGCAGGTCCAATGGGACCTATAATAATCTCCTCTCTCTATATTTGTGGAAGTCCTTAAGATCGTCTAGGGCAGAAATTAGTGAAGCCATATGCTTTACTTCCGAAAATGTCTCTTTTTATAGGAAGAGGTCATTGAATGCATCTTCCTCATGGGTGAATATTTTCACTTTCACCATAGTAGTGAAGTCTTTGGCGATGCCATTTGGGTCATACTGTCTTCCTGGAAATGTAGCCAATTTCAAATATTTCATAATCTCTTCTTCCTTGCATGCATGTCCAAAATCGTGTAGTGAAAATGCACCACATTGCAACGAAAATGTAGGCCAAATGGGCTTTTTCTGTTCCTTCAATCCTTTGCTCAACCCATCTTTTCCTGTTGTTTGGTAGGCTATATCCTTAACCATTAAATTATCAAGGACATAGTATGGGAGGACACATGGTGAAGCAATGCTCCCAAATACTCTGATATAGGTAAATGTCTCCTCCCCAAACCATCTAGCTATAGGTACGATATCTACTTCATATTCTCTAGAAAATCTAGGGGAATTCCTATTGTAGACCTGTTTATGAATAGGTAGCATAACCCCTTGACAAATTCTGTAAAAGTGGGGGTGAAACAGAGACTCCCACATATTCTTAAGATATATATGAATGGGAAGCGGGTCTTTTACAGTCTACTTCCATCCCATGACAGGAAATTTGGAACCAAAATAGATAGTGTCCTTTATATAGGCACTCATGAAAAATGGAGGGTAAACCCTAGAAGAGATACTCCTCTTTCTCCTATACTCTGACATGGCTTTTGCCAAATTATCAGAAAAAATTTGGGCTCAATTCATTATTTTTGTGTTTATGGCTGCATCTATTAATGGTAACCATTTTGGGGAAAATTTGGTACTATCGGGCTTTCCAAACATTCTACATAGCTTGGTTGTTGCAAAACTATGAGGGGGAGCTATAGATGCTATGGAATACATACCCGATTTATCCTTTTTTATCTTGCCTTCATTTTGTGTCCAAGTTCGTGTAATGTCTGCTGGGCCTTCATTCTCCTTAGCAAATTTCTTGAGGAACAGTTTGTTGTAGAACGCCCATGGCTCTGGTAGATTATACATAAGTTGCAGGTTGTGTAGTGAAAAAGATCCCTTAACATCCTGCCTGTTATTTTTAAAATCTCTGTCTGAGACATCCACTTGACCAATTTTCCACTTGACCATATCTATATACGAAATTATCATTGGTCTCGCAGCTATGCCGTGCAAAAATGAGAACGTAGTCTCGAAGATGGAAGCATCTGAGGAAGCATGACCATCGGCTGTGGCCTTTGTTACTAGAGGACTTGGTTGCTTTTCTTCTAATAAATCATACATGGTTTCCCACGTAGAGGTTCCTCCATCTCTATTACATGTAGTATCAGAGAATAAAGGAGTCCTTTATGATTTCTCAGATGCAGCTACCTTTCCCCTCTTTGCCATTTCTCCCAACGACTCTTTCTGTGGATTTTTCCTGAAAATGGAGCAAAACAGAAGCTATTAGATATACAAAGATAATAATGAACGTAAGAATGAATAATGCAGATAACTTTGAAAAGGTGACAAGAAAGGGGTTTGTATTTGAATGCGGGTGAGAAGATATCGTATCATGTTGAATTGTCTTTCAAACGTAAATGCTATTAACCCTTACTAAATGCCCACTAATGGTTCCTTATCCCTAGCTTCATTGCTCATTAATGATTTGCATTGTAAGTGGGGGAAGAAATTTTTAGGGTGGCGAGCCTTTAAACTATGAAAATTCCAATTTTGTGGTTGTGATGCAATATCACAAATCACATTATCGCATTGTGATTATTGCACTTTCTTTAACGTTTCATTAGTTTCTGCGGGATGCGAAATGCGGGCTGCTCATTATTGGTTTCAAAGCATAGCTTATTTGTTAGGATCTTCTATGCAAATCCCTTTTTCCTTAAGTAGTGGACTTGAGTGCTTGTTTATAACATATTTCGGAATTGGGTCTAGGTCTTCAATCCCATTTTGCAATCTCGCATGATGATAAGGTTTCGGGCTCCTCTTAAGTGTTATTAATGCGATGCGATAAGGGAGATTGTGTCATTGCAATCTCACATATCACATGGTTTAAGATACTTTGTTGAGGCATGCTCCTTGTGAGTGGTGATTTGCGATGCAGGCCTTATTTTAATAATAAATGCTTTATAACTTAGTTCATATGGGAAACCTAACAGTTTCGATGTCTAGCGCGGTGCTCTCTTTTGATCGATTTTCGCTAGTTTTGGTGGATAGCAAGGCTTTTGACATGCTTGACCGTGCGATATGCGAAAATGCGAACATTTTATAGATTTTTCAAAAGGTTTTATTTTGATATCTTGCTTCATTCCAAAAATTATCAAGAAAAATGCCTAAAAGCTAAACTTATTTTTGGAAGGATTTTTTAAAGTGTCCCCATTTGTTAATATAATATTGACTATCACTATTAAACAACAATTGGCGATTCACTTGGAAGAATGAGTTATCTCTAAGAGTTTTTTGAAATTTCTAAAAACTTCCAAAATAAAGATAATTTTAGAAAATAAAAATTACATGAAATATAAGGTAAGAATTATTGCTCTGAATAATAGAACAACATTTACCTAACTATCATTCTTTTGATCATCCTCTTCAATATGAAATTTGCTTTGTCTACATTAGTCATTACTTGGTTTTAAAAATAAAAATAGGGGAGACTCTCACAGATCAGCTTTTTGGTATACTCAGTTGCCATAGGTAGAGCCTCTGCTGCCAATAGGCATCCATAGCCTCGACAGGGTTACCTTTTAACCAACAATGATTCAATATCCCATCTAGATAAGAAGGCGATCCTTAAAGATAAGTTCAGATTTATATACTTGTTTTTCTAAATAATTTTCTTTTCTTTAAAGTTTTCATTTCACTCCTCAAAGGCCATTGTCTTGGTTTGGTGACCAAAATGCCATTCACTGGTTGTAACTTGGTTGAACAAGCTATCCCTTAATGAGACCCCCTGTCTTTCGATTAATGGAATCTCAAGTCATTACCCCGTTTTGATATGTAGTATTGGTAATGTCAGCTAGTTATTTCCCTATGATCATGGTAAGCTAGCTCTTGATGAGACCTCTTGTCCTTTAAGTTTAAGCATATTTTAGAATTACACTTTGAGGATGAAATCTTACTAGATGGGGAGAATCATTGACTTATTAAGAGTTTCTGGATGACAATTGTAGAGTTGAAGATGATTTTCTGTAGAGAGACTTTGCTTTGTTGAAGATACTTTTATTAATTGATGGTAGAACAAAGGTTTCCTTATAAAGTCAATTTTTAGCAAAAGACAAATAATTTCGGCATAGAAAAAGCAATCTCAGAGTAACAAAACTTAACTAATGTTTCAAATGCGAAAATAATCTTCTTAAGCATATTTACTTGTACAAGAGAAAAGTCAAAATATAAAAGAGAATATTATTTGTAAATCCAAAAGTAAATGCTACTCAACTTTTTATTTTCCTAAAAAGTAAAGACAATAATATACAAGGAATAGAAGAGGTGATCTTCTATGAGAAATATTTTTTAAGGATCTGCCCATTAACAGGTAGAGATTCTCTCTTTCCTGATAAATCTTGTAATAAAAAGGTTGATGGGCCTATGTGTTCCACAATTTGAAATGGGCCAAGCCACATTCGTTGGAACTTGGTATGCTTACCTTTTTCCTCATGTGCTTTGTCCCATTTTAATACTAGGTCTCTGAGCTAAAAGGATTTTGTAATTACAGAATTAGCATCAAAGGAAGCTTTGACTAACTGTTGATGATGCACATGTGTAATTTTGGCCTTTTCCCTTTCTTCTTCGAGCTTAAGGATTTGTAATTGTCTCACTTGCATAGAAGAGGAAGGAATTTCTTCAATAAATTGAACTAGGGCTAGTGAGGGAATAACTACATTTGTTGGGAGGACAACTTCTTTCCCATAGAACAAATTAAAAGGAGAAGTGCCTATGGAGGCCTTCTGTGTTATTCGATCTTCCCATAGAGCAAATATTAAAGACTTATGCCAATTTTTTTGACTTTGATCAATGGTTCGTTTAATAATTCTTATGGGATTTTTGTTTGTAGATTTGGCTAAGCCATTTCCTTGAGGATAATAGTTAGCAGAGTATTTAAGTTTAAAACCTCTTTTAAGAGCAAATTCTGTCATAACATTGCATGAAAAATAAGATGCATTATTAAACATAAGGTCATAGGGCAGACCAAATCTGGTAATAATAAACTGATCGATGAATTCAATGATGTTCTCAGAATTGGCTACCTTAAGTGGAATTACTTCCACCCATTTTGTGAAATAATCAGTTGCTGTAAGAATGTATCTATGCTTCTTAGAGGAGTGAGGAAAGATCTCACCTATTATGTATAGTACTCATTGTTCAAATGGGTGTTCAATGTTGACTAGTTGTAATGGTAACCAGGGTTTCCTCTATCTGCCAGTAGTTGTTTGAAAAACTTTACATTTCCTTACATAACTATGTGCATCCTTAAATAAGGTTGGCCAATAATAGCCAACATGCAGGATATTATGTGTGGTTGTATCTCCTCCAAAATGTCCACCAACTGGCCCATCATAGAGTTCCTGCAAAACCTCATTTGCCTCAGATTTTTCAAGACATCTAAGCAAAATAGTGTCATAATTTATTCTAAATAACACATTATTGATTATTTGGTGTTGTCTAGATTTTAGCCTCAAAGCCATTTTTCTTTGGTAATTTAGTTGTGGAGGGGCATACCCATTTCTTAAATAAAAAATGAGATCATCATATCTGTATTCAATGTCATTAAGGCTTACCTCGTATACTTGTATATCGTTACTTGAATCTTATAGTGATGGTAAGTTGGATGCTCTGCTAACATTCTGCAAAAAACTTGACCTTTTACAATTTTAGCTGGTCTCATTTCAATGTCATATTGTTGCAGCGTCCTTACGCAATTTTCTTTCTTTTCACCTACATCCCTTTTTATTAACATATTTCTCACTGCTGAGAATTGTACTACTACCTTTGTGTGGGTTTTGAGGAGGAAGGGTCTGAAATGCTTTATGGATTTGAAAATGGTAAAGGCTTGTTTTTCAACATATGAATAGTTCAATTCAAACCCCTGCAAATTGGAGCTAAAGAAAGAAATTGGTGCTTTGGCTTTATCATCATTGACCTATGTTAATATAGTTGCATATGATTCTCGGAAGCAAAAGTATATAAAATCAAATGATTAGAAAAATTTGGAGTTTCCAAAGAGGGAGCATTTATGATCGCTTGTTTAATCAAATTAAAGGCTTCATGCTTTGTGTGTCCCCATTTAAAAAGAGAATTTTTCTTAATCATGGATTGAAGAGGTAAAACAATTCGTGAAAAGTCAGGGACAAATCTTTTAATAAAATTTATCTTCCCTAGGAAAGATTGCATAGACTTTTGGTTATGAAGTAAAGGAATTTCAGAAATTTCTCTTATTCTATCAAGGTCAATGTGAATCCCTTCTTTGGATACAATGAATCCAAGGAGTTTTCCTTCCTTTAACGCAAAGAAAGATTTCTTGGGATTAAGAGAAGTTTCGTACTTTTGACAACCTTCAAAGATTTGTTTTAAATTTCTCAGATGATTATTGCATTTTTTTGGAGTATACAATTATGTCATCTAACTAGATTACCACTAATTTGTTTACCAAACCTTTGAAAGATATATCCATGGCTCTTTGTAATGTTGCACTAGCATTGATTAATCCAAATGGCATCTTTTGATAGGCTTAGGTGCCCCATTTGGTTCTAAATGTAGTTTTTAGCCGGTCATATGGATGTACTAGAATTTGGTTATAACATGAAAATCCATCTAGGAAAGACATTAGTTCTGAGCCTGCAGCTGATTGCAATATTTGTTCCATAGGAGGTAACATAAAGTTGTCTTTTTGACAAGCTTTATTGAGATTGTAGAAGTCTATACATATTCAAATATCACCATGCTTTTTTCTGACTGGGACAATGTTGGAGACCCACCTAGAATGTCTGACCAGGAAAATAATATTGGATTTCAACAGTTTATTCAATTTAGACTTAATCTGATTTTCTAAATTGGGATGAATCTTTCTCAATTTCTGCTGCACAGGTTTTTCATTAGATGTCATGGGGATGGTATGTTGAATTATAGAAGTGTCATATGTTTTTAGATCTCCATAGTTCTAAGCAAATACATTCTTATATTTATTCAACAATTGTATAAAAGATGAATTTTCATCTGATGTAAGTTCAAAACCTGGATTGATATTTTTAGGTTTAAGGTCAGTTCCAAGATTAGCCAATCCAAAAGTTTTGAGTTGGACAGTCTTTTGAATCTGTCCTTAAGGTCATATAAGTCTCAGCTTAACAATAAACTTAGGCATATCATTCATTGTTGCGTCTTGCTTAAGCTTTCCATCATGTTTATCTTCATCAATTATCTGGTCATCATATGAACCTGTTGATGTCAAAAAGTTTATGATATTCAGATCGTTATTAAAGACTCACCAATTGGTGATATTGTTGGGAATAGAAGGCCTAAAAATAAATTCAATAGAAAATCGATCGGGACTGTAATCTCCTGGTGGAATGAGCTTGGAGGCCACATTAGCCAAAAGGTCGGCACTTGCATTTTGGATTCTGGGGATAAGGGAAATATTAAATGCTGTAAAGTGAGAAGTGAGGTCTTGGACTAATGATTGATAATGTCTCAAATGTCCAGACAAACAGTGTATAGTATTTCTTACTTGTTTTATCACAATTTATGAATACCAAAACACTTGTAGGTTTTTGATATTAAGGCTGATGGCTTTATACAGGCCTTGAACTAACGCTTCATGTTCAATAGCGTTGTTTGTGCAATCAAATTCAAGTCTGCATGCTAACATATTTTTTTCCCCTTATGGGCTAATTGATATGCACCCTACTCCTGCTCCATCATTGGATTTAGATCTGTCAAAAAATAATTTCCAAAATAAAGAGATAACTATAGGTTTATCTACAAAATTTATACACTTAGAAGTATTTGTTTGAGAAAAGTTTTCAAGTTATGATACAACAAAATTTTCCAAGAAAGGTGAAATATTTGCATTGAAATTTCCTAGAAATGATTCGACTGAGTAGTTTCCAATGATATTGCTACTATACGTGACTGGTTTGTTCTCTCCTTCTAATTTTGTAACAATATACTTTTGATGCTTTTCGCAATCAACCCTTATTTGATTTGGCTTGGCGTTATAGGGAAGCCACATGTGAGACCAGTCAGTCACAAAATAACCATGGAGTTTCTCTGACCAGTCTCTACTAAGGATTAAGCCATAGAAATCAGGAATTTCATCTACAAGAATGTCAAGGACTTGACATACTTTAGGGTTCAATGAAAGTCTAATGGTAACTTGATTAAGCTCCCCTATTACTTCGACTTGGGATCGGCCTAACTGCATAATGCACACAACAAATTTTTGAGGCTGAACATTCAATTTCACACAAATTGTTCTTGGTAAAATATTAGATGAAGCTCTAGAGTCAACTAAACAGTAGTGTAGATTTTTGTTGAACATTTTGAAAGTTAAAAAAAATGGAGGAATATGGGATTTAGATCTTCCTCCGATTAGAGCAATATCAGTAAGATCGATTCTGTCTAGTGAAGTACTAGGGGGCCTTCCCAGTTCTTGGGTAGCTTGTGACAGTATGACAGTAGGAAGAGGCGAAGTAGGGACTGCTTTGAGTTCTTTGAGTAGCAGCTTTTGTTGATGTTTCAACTTGCTAAGCTCATGAAAGGTAATGTTCATCCTAGTCTTTTTCATATCATCCACAATGTTGTATTCAATTTCATCAGATACTATCATAGTCTTGGAAGGAGGTGAAGAATTTGATTAAAGAGGAGCGGTTTGGGTAGATTTGGATGGAGACTTCCCACTTGTTGTTTTATCCTTGGGAGCCAGAGTTGATACCTTTTGCTTTGGATTTGTTTGAGGTGAATCAACAGAGCCTCTACTTCGAGTTGCAATAGGCAGGGCTTCTTGTGTTTCTTCATTGGGAAGGATAAAATTCCACATCCCTTGTAACTCAACCACTTCCTCATCATCTGTTTGTTATTTAGTTGTTGAGACTTCATCTTCCTCTCCATCCGATTCAACATTTGATATATCATTTGGAGGCTTAGGGTCAATAGGGGAATTCCTTTTATATGGTCTGAAATATTTCTTTGAGGAAGTCTCTTCTACTTGTTTCTTGATATCAACCATTTCATTAGACATGGTTTTGAGGACTTTTTGAAATCTTCAAGATCAAAAGGATCTTTAGGTGCTTTTTTCTTGGATTCATCCCTAAAAGTCACTTTCTTGGATTTTCATTCTTATAAAGCATTCTTCTTATCTAAAGCTAAAATTATTTTTTTTTACAGCTATTGCTTCCTTCATTTTTTTCTGCCAAAGTTGGTTTGGCAGCCCTATCGATGAAAATAGCTGTGTTCGAAGGGACAGCAGAAATGTACCACTCATTTTGGACTTCATTGCTGGTCTTGGTTGTCACTGGTATTTTATTCAATAATTTATTAAAGTGAGAGTTGAAGTCTTTAATTGGTTCCTTAGGTTCGGCTTACAAATTGGAGAGATCTCTGATTAGGGTAGTCGTGGATCTATCATCTCCAAATTTGGTTAGGAACTGGTCTTGAAAGGCATCCCAACTATTTATAGAACCTGATGGTAATGAGAACCACAATGATCCTGCTGATCCTTGTAAAGTATAAGGAAATAATCATACAATTGCATCTTATTCTACTACTACATTTAGATTAATAGGCAACATAAAATTGTTGATATGTTCCTCAGCTAGTAGGTCATTATTAGGATTGAACTTTGGTAGCCATTTTTTGGGATGACTGGTAATGGATGTAAAGGTCCTGCCATTCTTACAGCTCCTAGATTTGTCCATGGCCTTGGAGGATTTTGAGCCATTGTTGGTGTCTGTGTAGAAGAAAATGTTCCAGTGGTTGAAAGTGGTTGGGTAGAGGAGGGTTGAGTTCTAGTACTTGTGTAAATCACGATTTGGATTTGTGAGGTGGGTGATGGATCTTGTGATGAAATGGATGGAATGAATGAAGATGATTTAGGGGATGATGAAAGAACCTCACTATAAGATTCAAATGATGTCTTCTTTGCTCTCTTACGGCTTGGTAGAGGGAATTCAAATGGGGGAATCCAAAAATTTTCACTCTGTGCTCTAGTTAACCATTGAGGTGAGGGAAATTGACAAGTAACACTATCTTGGGATAACTCAGATTCTTCTTGAGATATTGAAATCCCTTGTAACTTATGAATCAGAGATTGGACTTCAGGGGTTTCTATAGAAGAAGAATGATCTGGTTTCTGTGGAATTTTAGTAGTGGGCTCTAAGGGTGTTTTTACAACTTCTCGCTTAGGATTCAAAGATTTAGAATGCGATCGGGAAGTTGGAGGTGAGGGTGAGGGAGTTTTACTCTTAGAATGGCATGTTGGTTTGAATTTATTTTCCATTCATAGTTCATGCCCTCCTTCTATTGCCAAAATGTTGAAGCCTCGAAAATCATTGCTACAACATGGGGGAAAACCAACCAGTCTGGACCTTGGTTGGCAACTCCTTTTCCATTTGGTGTAGTGGCTCCAACTGGGGATAATGGGACCAGTTTCCGAAAAAGATATTTTGGTAGTGTTAATGGGGTGATATATGATGTAATGGGGGAATGATTTAACTAAGTGTAATCTAATCTAAACTATTAATCACATGCATATATCCTAGTTTTAAACACTATCTAACTATAACTATACCTGAGAATAAAAGCAAGATACGTGATCTACAATAATGTCCTATAGAAATTGGTAATAAAGATAATTCAACTACAATAAGAAATGAAATCATTAAACAATAATAATTTGGATAAATAGTTGGCCAAAACGATTTTGAGAGATATATTGCATATAGAATCGTTCATGTATTCAACAAGAAATTATAACGAACACCATACAAAAGTGCAATAATGCTAACCAAAATTCAAACTTTCATACATAAAGCAATTGAAGAAAAATGATTGCCTGATACATAAAAAAAACAAAATCACAAGATAAAAGTACCATTTGTAATAAGTTATGCTCATGTGTTTTAGCAATATTGATCTAATTCCAACCAATCCAACATCATCTAAGAGTGAAAAAGTACAATTTCAGTAGAACATGCCAGATATGAAAGAAAATAGACCCTGTTTCATTCATTCTACCAGAACCTCCTCAAAGGTACAGAAGTGCATGTTTTGAAGAATGTTTCTGATAAAATTTCTAGACCCCTCTCTAAATGCATGAGAGGGGCTTAAATACTAAAACTATAGGTCCTAAAATAGATTATTACAAAAATAGATTGAGTAGCAGCTTTTGTTGATGTTTCAACTTGCTAAGCTCATGAAAGGTAATGTTCGTCTTAGTCTTTTTCATATCATCCACAATGTTGTATTCCATTTCATCAGATACTATCATAGTCTTCGATGGAGGTGAAGAATTTGATTAAAGAGGAGCGGTTTGGGTAGATTTGGATGGAGACTTCCTACTTGTTGTTTTATCCTTGGGAGTTGGAGTTGATACCTTTTGCTTTGGATTTGTTTGAGGTGAATCAACAAAGCCTCTACTTCGGGTTGCAACAGGCAAGGCTTCTTGTGCTTCTTCATTGGGAAGGATAAAATCCCACATCCCTTGTAACTCAACCACTTCCTCATCATTTTTTTGTTCTTCAATTGTTGAGACTTCATCTTCCTCTCCATCCGATTCAACATTTGATATAGCATTTGGAGGCTTAGGGTCAATAAGGGAATTCCTTTTATATGGTTTGAAATATTTCTTTGAGGAAGTCTCTTCTACTTGTTTCTTGATATCAACCATTTCATTAGACATGGTTTTGAGGACTTTTTGCAAATATTCAAGATCAAAAGGATCTTTAGGTGCTTTTTTCTTGGAATCAACCCTAAAAGTCGCTTTCTTGGATTTTCGTTCTTCTAAAGCATTCTTCTTATCTAAGGCTAAAATTAATTCTTTTACAACTATTTCTTCTTTCATTTTTTTTGCCAAAGTTGGTTTGGCAGCCCTATTGACGAAAATAGCTGTGTTTGAAGGGAGAGCAAAAATGTACCACTCATTTTGGACTTCATTGCTGGTCTTGGATGTCAATGGTATTTTATTCAATAATTTATTAAAGCGAGAGTTGAAGTCTTTAATTGGTTCCTTAGGTTCGACTTTCAAATTGGAGAGATCATTGATTAGGGTAGCGGTGGATCTATCATCTCCAAATTTGGTTAGGAACTAGTCTTGAAAGACATCCCAACTATTTATAGAACCTGATGGTAATGAGAAGCACCATGATCCTACTGATCCTTGTAAAGTATAAGGAAATAATCTTATAACTGCATGTTATTCTACTACTGCATTTAGATTAATAAACAACATAAAAATTTTGATATGTTCCTTAGCTAGTAGGCCATTATCAGGATTGAACTTTGGTAGCCATTTTTTGGGATGAACTGGTAATGGATGTAAAGGTCCTGCCATTCTTACATCTCCTAGATTTGTCCATGGCCTTGGAGGATTCTAAGCCATTGTTGGTGTCTACGTAGAAGAAGATGTTCCAGTGGTTTAAGGTGGTTGGGTAGAGGAGGGTTGAGTTCTAGTACTTGTGTAAATCACGATCTGGAGTTGTGAGGTGGGTGATTGATTTTGTGATGAAATGGATGGAATGAATGAAGATGATTTAGGGGATGATGAAAGAACCTCACTATAAGATTCAGATGATGCCTTCTTAGCTCTCTTACGGCTTGGTAGAGGGAATTCAAATGGGGGAATCCAAAAATTTTCACTCTGTTCTCTAGTTAACCATTTAGATGAGGGAAATTGAGAAGTAACACTATCTTGGGATAACTCAGATTCTTCTTGAGATATCGAAATCCCTTGTAACTTATGAATCAAATATTGGACTTCAGGGGTTTCTATAGAAGAAGAATGATCTAGTTTCTGTGGAATTTCAGCAGTGGGTTCTAAGGGTGTTTTTACAACTTCTCGCTTAGGATTCGAAGATTTAGAATGCGATCGGGAAGTTGGAGGTGAGGGTGAGGGAGTTTTACTCTTAGAATGGCCTGTTGGTTTGAATTTATTTTCCATTCATAGTTCATTCCCTCCTTCTAGTGCCAAAATGTTGAAGCCTCGAAAATCATTGCTACAACATGGGGGAAAACCACCTAGTCTAGACCTTGGTTGGAAACTCCTTTTTTGTTTGGTGTAGTGGCTCTGACTGGGGATAATGGGACCAATTTCTGAAAAAGATATTTTGGTAGTGTTGATGGGGTGATATATGATGTAACGGGGGAATGATTTAACTAAGTGTAATCTAATCTAAACTATTAATCACATGCATATATCCTAGTTTTAAACACTATCTAACTATAACTATACCTGAGAATAAAAGAAATATACGCAATCTACAATAATGTCCTATAGCAATTGTTAATAATGATAATTCAACTACAATAAGAAATGAAATCGTTAAACAATAATCATTTTGGATAAATAGTTGGCCAAAATGATTGTGAGAGATATATTTCATATAGAATCGTTCACGTATTTAGTAGGAAATTAAAATGAACACCATACAAAAGTGCAATAATGCTAACCAAAATTCAAACTTTCATACATAAAGCAATTGAAGAAAAGTTATTTCCTGATACATAAAAAAAACAAAATCATAATAAGTTCTGCTCATGTGTTTCAGCAATATCGATCTAATTCCAACCAATCCAATATCATCTAAGAGTAAAAAAGTGCAATTTCAGTAGAACATGCCAGATATAAAAGAAAATAGATCCTGTTTCATTCATTCTACCAGAACCTCCTCAAAGGTACATAAGTGCATGTTTTGAAGAATGTTTCTGATAAAATTTCTAGACCCCTCTCTAAATGCATGAGAGGGGTTTAAATACGAAAACTGTAGGTACTAAAATAGATTATTACAAAAATATATGATGAGGTTTAAACGACCTTCCTTAGATTATGCAAAATGAAACGAAAATAGAAATTAAAAAAGGTGACTAACTCCTTTGCATTTGATCCTTAAGATCGAAGATACCCGTCATTGGTTTGAGCTATGTCAGTTGGCTGATCACATATTTCAATTGCCCAGTAAATACAACATCTGTCAGTGCTAGCACCATTTTCTGTGTGGAAGTGGTTAGGCAACGTAGGGTCATGCACTAGCTATATGGCTTGCTTAAGAATTTCCAGTATGCTTCCTAGTTCAACTTTCTCGTTTATCTGATCACCTCTTCCCTTTCATTTGCTGCTTGTCTCCGTTGCAGCTCTAGTTGATTGGCGTTTGGAAGAAATTTTCGTATAGATTCAACAACCAGGTTGGCACCATGTAGATTTTCATTAATAGCTTCAACGTTGTTGTTTGCTGCTGCGTCCACGACTGTTGTTGCCCTTTCTGCTTGCTTGAGCCAAGAATCCCAGTCTGCAAATAGAATTTCTTTATGTGACTCCTCTAGTTTTGGAAAATCAACCTTTCTCCCACTTCTGATTCTTTCCAAGTGATAAAGTCAGAAATCATTTTATGGATTTTTTCATACTCAAGCTTCATGTCAACGAATTGGCTTGTTATCTTATCATTGATCTCGCAGTAAGGATTTACTTGCGAGATTTCTTGGCACAAAAGTTTCTTTTGTTGGATTAGTTGGGTGTTAAGGATGAGTGCTTCTTTTACGAATTCATCGATTTGTGGACCGTATTTATACTTCTCTATCATATCTTGAATCTGCATGTCCTTTTCTGCTAGGCTGGCTTGATGTTGTATTTGCATTTGTTCAAACTCCTGTTGTAGTTTGGCAATTTGTAACTCTGCTTGTTGGTTATATTTTTCTTGCTCTAATTGTTGTTCCAACAACAAGATCTTTTGTTCTTTTTCTCTTAGCAACGTTTGAAACTCAGGTTCTTTATCAATAGTTTCCATAACATAGGCTCTCCCAAATTGCGACAGTCTAGCAAGGTTCTCAGATGGGTCCATGGGTGAATCCCTTTAGACAATATCCATTGGTTCATTGTCGGGAGTGGTGACAGCTGCAACATCCAACTTTTTTTTCTTCCTCTGCCTTTTGATGACAACTTTATGGGTAGGTGTGAAGTAGGAAAGTGTTCCCTCTATGGACAGAGGCAACCCCTCTAGCTCTAGAGTGGGTCTAGTCATAGCAAAAACAAAACAACAATCGATTTCCTTAAATAGTCATCATTGGAGGCCTACCTAAAAACCAGTGTTCGATGAAGTTTTCGTTGCGCCGCTCCAGCTTCCGTTTCCTTCTCCTTAATGAGCAATCAATCTGAAATAGCTCAAGAGAACAGCATAACAAGTAACCGAGAACAACAATGACCTATTTACTTATGAAGTCAAGAAATCATAAGCTATCAAGTAAATTGTACACAAGATATAGGAAATCATATTTGATTGCATTAAAATGAATCAAAAGCAAAGCTTACAACCAAGTCTTGACATCGCAAGCCTTCTTAGAGGGTCCGACCGGTATGTTCCTTCAAGCATTCACTCTTAAGAATGGGTCTTCCAATAGGACGATAGCTCTCTCTCACTATCAAGCTCTCATACAAAGCTAATATACTCCACAACCTCTTATCAAACTATTAGCAATTCCACACTTGTCACACTCACACCAAAGCTATCTACTTTGCTTCAAACCAAACTCAAAACTAGTAGCTCCCAACTAAAGAACTAGCAGATCATAACAATGGTGAGTGGTTTTGTAGGAGGAGGAGTCTCCAAAAAATGAGGGAGAGGGAGCTTATCCTCAAGGGAGGTTGCATAAGAGGCAGAACTACCATCCCAGAGGAGGAAAGGCGACCTAAACTGACCCAACAACTAGCTCTAGAAACACCTAGAAGGCCAACTGTTTGAACTAATTCGCCAAATATGGATCGTTGCAGGTCATGAACTAGGGATCAACGATGACTTTGCAAGCCAGTAATGCATCCAGACTAATCATCGCAATACATAACCGAAAGATTTGCACCGAGCCCTAAAATTTTATCGTTGTGGAAAACATGTGTACACCTGCGATGGTGTCACGATGAGATTGTTCATGACAAGGGATCGTCGCACATTTTAATGGATTACTCACAATGATGTAGAAACTTAGGGAATAAGGGTCAATCTTCAGCATCAGAGAGTGCTGCTTAATCTTCTTATATGAGTGGGGAGATATGGACTTGTGTATTGGACCCATTGACACAGCAGAGGGACTGAGATGAGGACAATGACAAATTACTGTGTAATAGATGCCCCCTAAAGCACGAAACCCGAGAGACTGGGAGGGGTGAAATGCTTTACGAAACCGTGACCGAACTGGAACACCACCACGAAGAACCTACAGGCGCAAGTACAACTGATATCTTTGATAGTGAAAATACATGTAGTCTATGCATGGGCGCAACCATCCAAAAGACATATGAGACTTGGTCTGTGGTGTGGATGCAGCCACCCATTCGATAAGACCATTTCAATGATAAAAGGTATGGTTGCAACCATCCATAAAGACTCAGGTATAGTCGTAGCCATCCAATCGAAAGAGTCATGCATATAATCACGAACCAATCCACACAGCTTGAACATATGTAATCTTTGTCCGGGATCTTGAAACTCGAACCAATCATAGTACACATTCTAGCATGTGAACAGATGTGTTGAAGTTGAGCATGATAGAAAATCACTTGATTACCAGCCAATGACGAAAACTATTAACGAGCGTGAGAGAGACCACCAATAATGCCAATGGTTCTGAAGGTACTGCTAGTACAATGCACTAAGTGTGAAAAAATGCGTTGGAGTCGAACACTTGTGGAATCACCCAATTGAAGACCAATGATGAAAGTCTATTGTCAGATGCGAAGAGATTTCCATTGAGGCATGCAAGCTCCAAGGTATCGAAGGGGATCTCTAGATCAAACTCCTGGATAATGAGTTGATGTCGACAGGAGGCGATCCGTCGCAGGAGGGCCATAATGTTTCCCCCATCAATGACATGAGACAAGGAACAAGTGGTAGATGGTGAAATAGAGCATTAGAGGAGAAGGTAAGGGTGTGAACCGTAGAAGGATTATACTCTTGAACATATCTGTGACATGACTCTGGAGTGCGGCAACATTTTGGTACCAAGGGATCAGAGGTCTGACGGAAACAACATGGATCGGATGGAATAAGGAAAAATGGAAACCCAAAACCCGGGAACAAGCTTGAAGGGGATAGCATATGCTTGAGATATAAGTTCGACCTTCGGACGAATCCAACCTAGTAATAGTTTAACAAGCCCTAGAGAGGAGAAGCTCGAGTCTCGTCATGGTGACAAGTCTAATGTCGTCAGGGTTTAATGAGTCTGACATAGGTAAAACTCAGAGTCTTTTTCATGTTTAGAGAGTTTGAAAAAGACACGGAAAAGAAAAATCCAAGGGCGTCCTTTTTCGTAAATTGGTGTCCCTTGAGCTCGAAAAAGTAGAAAACAATACTCAAGAGAACCGCTTGACCACTACGATCAAGGAGTGCTTTTCGTAATTAGTGGTCCCGATCCGAAAAACTAAAAAAGCGATCGGAGACACAACGTTTCATAACCAACATCGAACTTGAAACGACAAAAGTCCGGCTATCTTTTCATGTTTATACGGTTAGAAAAGATTTGAAAGTGGACCGCCTTTTTATTCCATTTAACAAGTTAAAAGGGAAATCTCGACAATCTTTTCATCTTTTGTAAGTCTGAAAAGATCTTAAAGATGACTTGTCTTGAGGAACGAGTGGCATAAAGGGTAGTAACTGGTTCTGGCAATGGTGGAACTGCTCAAAACATGTAATGGTCAAGAGGCTGGCTAATAAAACCACTCATCGTTGCAGTCCCAACCAAGGTTCATCTAGTAGAAATTAGCAGAAAAAAATGGCAACCACGAGATGTAAATCGGGAATGGGTTCATTTTTACACAGGCTTAAACCATGGAAAAATTTCCTTGGATTTGGTTTCATGTTTACACAAGCTTGAAATGAAAAACTATGCTTGTTATAAGTTCGCATGGCCCCAGCATAATGACGCAAATCGAGGTACAAGCCCCCAAGCTTCATTACATGCAACTAGGTGGATGAAATGAAGGTTCACTTTGGATATCTTGGAAAGACTCGACTTGGATTTTACAAGATATAAATCAAAGACTAAATTTGGAAAAAGGAGTTGTTTCATTTTTAATGAGGTTGATACAGTAAAAGAACTATCCTCATAACCCTTGTTTCATTTTTTAATGAGGTGGACACAAGATCAAGAACTTTCCTCAAGACTCCTTCTTTCATTTTTTAACGAGCTTGACACAAGACAAGAACTCTCCTCAAGACTCCTTTGTTTCATTTTTAAACGAGGTTGACATAGGAACAAACTATTCTCAGGACTCTTGTTCATGGGCCATATGAGAACATGGCCCCCAAGAGGTCTTCACTGAATGGATGAAACACACTCCGAGAGGAATACATGTCATGAGGCACAAATGATAGATCGGGTTTTAGTTCCCCCAGTACATGATGTACGAGACCATCTGCATGATCATCAGTGGATGCAGAGATGGAACGAGTAGCCACATAATTAACTTATGGTGGGGAAGGTACGACTTACGAGCAAGAACCAATAGGGGATAATGGCGGCACAGGAGGCACTGAGTGACTAAAGAATGACAGTTGATCTACGGTCACCATTCTTCCATCGTGTGGAAAACAAACCACACAGAAAAGTGAATAGACAAGAGCCCCCATGGCATAAATATAGTCACGGCCAAGGAGAAGACTGAAATCTAAAGCACCTTGGATAACCATCACGTCCATATAGACAGTTTTGCCTCCCAAAGTAACAGGGAACTTTGGAAGGATCCTGAAGGTTGACGAGTTCCTCCGTCAAAGGATAACAAATTCTGGGTAACAAGCACAAGCTGTGGGGAACCCAAAGAGAGTGCCTGGTAAGACCTTATCATAGGAGTGTACTGTAAGCTAGAAAGGCATGTAGGATGGAAGGCAGAATGCAGTAAAATGACTCCAGTCAAAGGGAAAGACTGAACTACTTGGTGGGGGTATCGTATGATTGCCCCCCTACTCTACAGGAATTGAAGAAGGACACTCTTGATCGGCTGGGATAAGAGGGTCATTATTAGACTCAAGAGAATCTGACGAGATGAGAAGAACATGAGCAAAATGATCATGATGCTCTTCTGGAGCAGAGTGAACAACTGGTGGTGAATCCAAGTCGAAACTCTTTCCAACCAATGGTTGGTCAGGAACAGGCTTATCATAGCTAGGCTCAGGAAGAGGAAGATGGACAAGAGAAGAATCTAATTCAATCTCTTTGTCAATGGGGAGAGGGTCTGAAGAGAGCCTGTGATAACCAACAGGAAGTCAGGATGAAGAAGCTGTAAGACTTTCCAAAATGGCGGAAGATTTATCCATGAGCGGAAAAAGGTGAAGGGGATGGTTTCCTTCACACAATCTACAGGGGAATCAAATCTTCCCTTTCTTCTTACTGCTACCAGTTGATAGGGTAGCATCATCATGACCTTCAAAGGATGATGAGGGACGATCCGGATCATGAGACAAAACTTCTAAGATCCTAGGAATAGCAGGACAATCACGAAGAAGATGGTCGCCCTTGCATAATTTACAAGGAAACTTAACCTTCCGTGGAGGATCAGAAGGTGTCTTGACCTGAGATGTACTCGGAGCAATAACTGCATGGGTGGCCTCTTGCTTATCCAACTTCTTCTTCTTCTTCGTCTTCCTCTTCTTCTTCTTAGCCACCTGGTTATTGGATGTGGAACTTTCACTAGGTGAAGGAGGAGAGGAGGATGAAGAAATAGGGGAAGAAGGTGAAGGCTCAACCTTGGAATCATCATGTCGTGATTCAAATGAAGGAGATGATGGAATAGGGGTCATGATGCTCGGGACCACCGAGGTTGAAAATGACCAAACGGGAAAACCGATGGTTAACCCAGGCAAAGATGATGTTGCCATATATGGAGCACCAACATTTCCAAAAGGAGGAAATGGACCAGGAGTTCCATCTGGGGGAAGACCTTGGCCGGTAGACTCAGGGAAGGTTTCCATCGAGAACGAGCCTGAAAAACACTTGCACTGTAATCAAGAACTTGAACTGTTACCAAGAATATTTTGTGGGCAGTAAATTTTATGACATAGGAACAAAACTTGACCTTTTCATGTTTCAAGAGTCGAGAAAAGGATGAAAAGGTGACTATCTCTTTCGAGGTTTAATGAGCCTAAAAGGACAAGTGCTTAGATGGAACTTTTCTTTTAAGGAGTTGAAAAGGAATGAAAGTGACTACTCTGGAGAACTAGGCAAAAGGTTTACCACACAAACCGTAAAACTGCATATACACCTTGGTGATCAAATGAAAGAGAAATGACCAAGGACTCTCTGTACAACAGTCAATCTTCCCGAATGTTGTGTTCGGTGTGTTACGGTTTGTAAGGTGACACACACAGCTTCCTATGGATGTAGGATGATAACCTAGTGGGGTCTCCCAATATATACTCGATGGTATGGGGAGCATAATTCCGTACTAGCAGCTATTTAGTCGTAGAAGGAGGAATCACCCAACCTTAAATGAAAATAATAGTGACTAGGTTTAACAACGCCGGAGCACGTCTATAGCCTAGACCTCTAGATGATAAGCGTTAAGTTCCAATGCGTTATTAGGTTCATTCAATTGATTTTAGAGTTGATCTTGAATTAAGTTTCAGTTTTCAGGCCCTACCGAATGTATCTCAACAATTCCTAGGATGTAGCTACAATTAGTAAAGCATCAATCATTTCAATGAACACCTACTTAAAGGAGGGTAGAAATCTCATTCCCAAGCAAACACAAGCGAATGAAAACACTAAGAAACACAATGCATCAATACACTAATCTCACGATGCATCACTACTACTAATGAAAGATTTAGAGTTTGCTTTCAATTTCTCAAACATGAAAATTTGAAATGCACATATACTTTCACTTTCGTATATCAAATGAATGCATTCCCTTAATTTTTTTTTTTTTGAATTTAAAGAGACAAACAAGCAAGAGTGAACTGATCGATCCAAACAATTGTGATCTATGCTTGGTAGTGAAGAAATCGAATCAACATAAAAAATTGGTTCAATAATTGACACTAAAAAACAACCAAAAAGAGAAACAAGCAGCAAAAGCTTCAAGCAAATCAATAAGATAGTTGTGGATGAACCTTGGATAGACAAGTAACCCAAGAAAATGGTCTGAAACACAAGACTCACTCAATGAAATCAAAGAGACAATACCTTAACCAAAAGTAATCAAAACAAGCTATTGAGAGACAAGAAACAACAGGGGATAAACAAGATTGATGGATTCAGGAGGTAAAGTTGTAAAAACAACTTTACAGGAATCGTCGCAGGTGTTACACTAATAACTTGAGACTATTTGCAAGAGTACACCTATTTTCATAGACGTCGTCACAGGTGTTACACTGACAACATGATACTAGTCACAAGAATACATGTGTTTTCCGAGACGGTCTGATTTTAGGAATCGTCGCAAGGATTAAGCTAGCAACCTAAGATGAAAGTCAAATCGTCGCAGGCACAAAGCTAGAACATCAGCAACATCATCGTAGCTATCAGGCTATCTTTAGTAATGATCTTACTTAAGCAAAAGACAAAGTAAAATCAAGAGCAAAGCTTACAACCAAGCCTTCTCAGAGGGTCCGGCCGGTATGTTCCTTCAAGCATTCACTCTTCAGAATGGGTCTCCCAATAGGACAATAGCTCTCTCTCACTATCAAGCTCTCATACAAATATAAGATACTCCACAACCTCTTATCAAACTATTAGCAATTCCACACTTGTCACACTCACACCAAAGCCATGTACTTTTCTTCAACCCAAACTCAAAACTAGCAGCTCCCAACTAAATAACTAACATATCATAGCAATGGTGAGTGGTTTTATAGGAGGAGGAGCCTCCATGAAATGAGGGAGAGGGAGCTTATCCTCAAGGGAGGTTGCACAAGAGACGGAACTACCATCCTAGAGGAGGAAAGGTGACCCAAACTAACCCAACAACCAACTCTAGAAACACCCAAAAGGTTGACTATTTGAACTAATTCGCCAAATCTGGATTGTCACAGGTCATGAACTAGGGATCAACGATGACATCGCAAGCCAATAATGCATCCAAACCAATCGTCACAATACATAAATGAAAGCTTTGTGCCAAGCCCTAAAATTTGACTGTCGCGGAGAACACGTATACACTTGTGACTGTGTCACGATGAGACTATTCATGACAAGAGATTGTCGCACATTTTAATGGATTACTCACGACGATGCAGAAACTTAGGGAATAAGGGTCAATCTTCAGCATCAGAGAGCACTGCTTAATTCTTATATGAGTTGGAAGATATGGACATGTGTATTGGACCCATTGACACAGCAGAGGGACTGAGATGAGGACAGTGACAAATTACTGTGTAGCAGTAGGGCTATAAAACACATATAAGGGAGGGATTTCCTCAACTCTTAAAACAATTTTAGAAGTGGGGGTGGGAGGAATGAGCTCTATACCTTGAGTACTTACAATTTTCTCCACTATAACCTCTTGAGTTGATCTGTGCTATGGAGTCTATACTTCAAATGTTTGTTCTTATGTATGGAGATTTTTATTAAAATGCTCCCATTCTTTTTCTAAATCAACAACTAGAGGTTTTGCTGACTGGGTGGAGGTAGAGTGAATTTCAGCCTGTTTCTTCCCTGAGGTTTGCTCAGGTGCTTTTTTTGTAGTTCAATTTGTGTCTTTCTCAGACTCTTTGTTTTTACTACCCGCATTCTGAACTGTTGCTCTGAGTTTTGTGACTCATGGGTAGACTTCTCTTGGGAATTTGCTCCAGAATTATCTTTAGAATTTTCTCTAGAGCTTTCCTCAAAGCTTACACTAGGAGTTGGCTCCCTTATTGGTTCAATCTGTAGCAGGTCCAATGAGACTTGTAATAATCTCCTCTCTCTGTATTCGTGGAAGGCCTTAATGTCATCTGGGGCAAAAAGTAGTGAAGCCATATGGTTTACTTTTGAAAATGTCTCTTTTTGTAGGAAGAGGTCATTGAATGCATCTTCCTCATGGGTGGTTATTTTCACTTTTACCATAGTAGTGAAGTCTTTGGCGGTGCCATTTGGGTCGTACTGTCTTCCTGGAAATGTAGCCAATTTCAGAGATTTCATAATCTTTGCTTCCTTGCATGCATGTCCCAAATCGTGTAGTGCCAACACACCACATTGTAATGGAAATGTAGGCCAAATGACCTTTCTCTATTCCTTCAATTCTTTGCTCAGCCCACCTTCTCCTACAGTTTGGTAGGCTATCTCCCTAGCCATTAACTTATCAAGGACATAGTATGGGAGGACATGCGGCAAAGCAATGCTCCTGAATAACAACATATATACATATAACAAGTAAGTGCATAAACGCATAAACATCATTCCAGCTAGGGTCTAGTCATCAATGCAAGGCCATATTAATAATGCATGTTATGACCTCATGCATGACAACAACCATTACTCCATTGTACACATTGCCACATGCAACCATCAACTTGCATAAGCAATACCAAACCAACTACACATACACATAAATGCATGTAGTCAAGCATAAGAGATCAATTCTTGTAATCAACCTACAAGACTGATACATGTAATCAAACCTACAAGAATGCAACCCAACATACAAGGATGTAAGTAGGAAACATAAAATCAACATGCAAGCAACATGTAACAATATGTAACCAATAATATACTTGTGACGATGAATTCCACAAAATCAATCATCAAATTCTCCATGAAAACCTTACTTCAACCATAATCAATCATAAAGAAAATGTAACAAGCACATGCAATACACGTGTAAGAGACACACATGCATGCATGGCCATCACACACTGCCCATCTAGTCCAAGGGGTGAACCATGCTCTGGTACTACTTTGTAACACCCTCCTTCCACATCTACCCAAGTAACCATGCCAACCAGGTAAACATGCAATGAGAGGCTACTATGATTGGATTCGACCTCCTATGCGCCCTTAAGGAAGTGGAATCGACGAAACACATCAACCAACATATCCACATCAACAACAGAACCCTCAGAAGACATGTCAGCCACTCAAACATCCTGCCCCTGGGTTTCACTGATGTTCTGGACATCTTAGGCCTTAGTCACTCTCATGCTATATGCAGCAGAGCGTACAAAAACCAAAAGTCGCTCTCACAGGCCTACTTACCAGCGACCATATACTAAATTTGTCAGTGCTATGCCAACCACTCCGGGATTTGAGCCACTGTTTTAGGCCCAGAGCCTAGGTCACTTCTGAGAATGGAATGATAACTCAAGAATAGTAAAATAATAGGGAAACAATGATGCAAAAGAAATAATTTGAACAATACCTTAATCAAACCCCTACTAGCCATGCCAGGCATTTTGCCAAACATATCATCAACATGTAACTTATAGGTTTAAACAACAAAATCAAGTGTAGGGATTCATACTTATATGAGAATCACTATGAACCTTTTTTCCCTTATGTCATTTGCTGCATTATCATCTATTAGGCCATAGATACATTATCCATTCATTTACAAGTAAAAGCATACTGAGAGCCATACATAGCTATTGTCATAAAACATACATATAACCAACATAATAGGGACATAAATGTCATTAGCATATTAGCCATAAAATCCACATATACATCAGTAAATTTACACATGAAAATCAAGGGAATGAATTTTTTATTAATGAATGCAATAATCCAATTGAAGATGGGACTACCATGCTCCACCTGACCATAGAATGGTTGAGCCAAATATATCTTCATCCATTCATCCCCGTGCCATATTCCAAGCATGAATGTGGGACTCAAACCAAAATAACCAACCAGGGCATACCGAGGCTAAACCACCTCACCCTCATCAATAGAAACCAGGATTTACCATAATCCATCTCAGATCACTAGGCCAACACAATGAGCACATCATAACAAGATTTACCATGATCTCCACCCAATCACTAGGCCAAACAAGCATGGATTCCACCCGATTTCTCCACCTACATTGTGAGGAATTTTTGTGTTTCCTAGTCTCTCAGGCTTTACCATAAACCAAACCCAGATCACTAGGCCCTAAACCAAGACCCACTCTCCAGGCTTTACCGCATATCCCAAAACTGGGATTACTAGGCCCAACGAAGAGAAAACCACCTCTTATCTTTACCATATATCCTGCCATTCGCTAGCAAGGATTCCTAGGCCCACCGAGGCAACACAATCCTGACTTTACTACAACCCACAATCTGGCTCAGGGGTCACTAGGCCAGTGGCTTTACCGTGATCCACAGTCCGGTTCAGGGACCATTAGGCCATGTTCTCTATCATTCGGAGATCCACCCCACTCAACTTTGAATCCATCTGACAATCCAGCTCAACCAAAACATGAGAACCCCATCAAACCATGGCTATCGGGAAATGACAAGGCTAGGTTGAAAATGCTATTACACCTGACAAAAACAAGGGGATGATAGAAAATAACCACATGCAATTCCATGCATGCCAAATCTAGCAAGGAAAATACACATGCAAATCAATTTTTACAATAAATCCAACTATAGTTGCTTGATCCAACCATTCCCTGCTTGATATTTGCTTCCTCTTGCCTTTTTTCCTTTCTTGATCCAATTAAAAAATGCTCCAAGAAAACTCAAGTGTCCAAGATTATGAGAGAGAGAGAGAGTAATGAGAGAGCTCCAAAACTCAACTAAGAAAAGATTACCAATTGATCCTCAGATAACTTTTTATGAATGAGGCCTCCATTTTCCATCATTTTCTTTCAATTTCCTCCTCACATGCAACCCATGACCTTTCACCTTCCTTTTCTCCTAATTTCCATTATTTTCATTAATAAATGTGCAAAAAATTCCATTTTTCCTTTCCAAAGCCTTAGCCATTTCCTTTGCCAATTTCCTTAGCCATTAAACCAATGAACACCCAACACTAGGATGTCCCGCACAACATTCAGCTTGGAATAAGTGTCCCATCAACCGTGGTTATTAGTTTTTCCTTTATTTACTTTATTACATTGAATTTTCACCAGGGATGTTACATGACCATAGTTTAAAACCATGTCAAAGGGTGATTAGTGTAACAACCTTGGTGAAAAGTTCATTTAATAAAAGTTAATAACGGCAAAATAAGACCACTGTTAAGGAACACTTATTCCAAGTTGAAATTTGGGCAAATATATCCTAATGGGCATCACTTGATGTGTGTTTTGACTAAGGATATTGACAAAGGCTAAGACAAAGGCATTAAAAGGAAAAAATGCATTTTTGACACATTTATTTTTGAAAATAAAGGAAATAATGAGAAAAGGAAGGTTAAAGGTCACATGTTTCATGTGAGGAGGAAATTGAAAGAAAATAATGGAAAATGAAGAAATTAAAGGGCTCATGCATAAAAAGGCTTATGAGGATTGGTTCATGGCTTTTGTCAATTAAGTTTGTAGCTCTCTCATTAGTCATTCTCTCTCTCTCTCTATTGGTCACTTAGAGTTTTCTTGGAGCACTCTAGCTTTGGGTCAAGGAAAGGAAAAGCAAGCAAAGGAAAGGAAGGCAAGCAAGGAACAAGGAAGGGAAAGCATGATCAAGCAACTTCAGCAGGAATACTTGCATGTAACCTTTTTCATGTGTGATTTCCTAGCTAGTTTCGACATGCATGAATTTGCATGTTGGTGTATGGTTCTCTTGTTGTCGATGGAATGGTATTGTCGAGTTATGACAATGGATTTCAGCCTAGCCTAGACTTTTTCCTAATGTCATGGTATGTTGGGATGTTTATTTCAGTTTTGGAAATTTGGAATTATCGGATGGATTTTGGAATTTGGGGCAGAGGTGGTCTCAAGGTTGTTTCCCAAAGGCCTAGGAATCCCTTGATCGGTTTTGGCAGGATACACGGTAGAGCCTAAGGGAGAAGTCTAGGCTTAGGGCCTATTGATTCGAGTTTGGATTGTGGTAAATCTTAAGAGACATGGAGACAAAAAATTCCTTAAGGATAGTGATGGATTGAGAATAGCATTCAAAGTTCTGTTTGGTTTTTATCAGAGCACCAGTTTTGGTGTGATCAAGGTTGGTGAGGTGGAGGTGGTTTATCCTCTAGATTCCCTTGGTTGTTCTTGGATTGGTTGTTCTATGAGATCCCACATTCATGCTTGGAATATGGCACATGGATGACTGGTCGAAAGAGAGATTTGGTTCAGCCATGTCTACGGTCAGGTGGTACATGGAAGTCCTGAGCTTGGTCGGATTTTCCTATGATTAATAAAAGCTAAGTTCTCTTAATTTTACACTAATTTATATATGTATTTAATGGTTGTTATATCTTTGCTATTTACACAGTTTACTGTTGGTTATAAGCATGGTTATGTGACTGGTTTATGTCATGGTTATTTCATGTATTTACCTGGAACTATTAAATGGATGGATGCAAGATCTAATTGAGGATATAATAGCTTAATGGAGAAGGAGGTGATCCTTCTCATGATGTTTAATAAGTTGTTTCAGTCATTTATACTGTCTTATATCCTGGACCTATAGGTTGCATTGATGCCAAGTATTTGACAGAATGTCAGTCCCGATTGGGGATGCTCAGGCCTAGTCCTGAGGGTGAATTTTGATTGATCAACATTGCTATCATGTTTTTAATGATCTCTAAAAGTTACAACAAGTGCTGGGCAAAGGCTAGGATTTTGGGCCAAAAAAGTGGCTCAAATCCTCGGTCGTGTTGAAGCCTCGAAAATCATTGCTACAACTTGGGGGAAAACCACCCAGTCTGGACCTTGGTTGGCAACTCCTTTTTCGTTTGGTGTAGTGGCTCCGACTGGGGACAATGGGACCAGTTTCCCAAAAAGAGATTCCGCTAGTGTTGATGGGGTGATATATGATGTAACTGGAGAATGACTTAACGAAGTGTAATCTAATCTATATTATTAATCACATGCATACATTCTAGTTTTAAACACTATCTAACTATAACTATACCCACGAATAAAAGAAAGATATGAGATCTACAATAATGTCCTATAGAAATTGGTAATAAAGATCATTCAATTGCAATAAGAAATGAAATCATTCAACAATAATCGTTTTGGATAAATAGTTAGCCAAAATGATTGTGAGAAATATATCGCATATAGAATCGTTCACGTATTTAGCAGGAAATTAAAGCCAACACCATATAAAAGTGCAATAATGCTAAGCAAAATTAAAGCTTTCATACATAAAGCAATTGAAGAAAAGTTATTGTCTGATACATAAATAAAACAAAATCACAAGATAAAAGTACCATTTGTAATAAGTTCTTCTCATGTGTTTCAGCAATATCGGTTTAATTCCAACCAAACCAACATCATCTAAGAGTGCAAAAGTGGAATTTTAGTAGAACATGCAAGATATAAAATAAAATAGATCTTGTTCCTTTCATTCTACAAGAACCTCCTCAAAGGTACACAAGTGCATGTTTTGAAGAAAATTTCTGATAAAATTTCTGGAGCCCTCTCTAAATTCATGAGAGGGGTTTAAATACTAAAACCGTAGGTCCTAAAATAGATTATTACAGAAATAGCTGAGGAGGTTTAAACAACCTTCCTCAGATTATGCGAAATGAAACTAAAATAGGAATAAAATAAGGTGACTAACTCGTTTGGATTTGATCCTTAAGATCGCAGATATCTGTCATTGGTTTGAGCAGTGTCGGTTGGCTGATCGCAAATTTCAATTGCCTAGTAAATACAACATCTGTTAGTGCTGGCACCATTTTCTGTGTGGAAGTGGTTAGGCAATGTAGGGTCATCCACTGGCTATATGGCTTGACTAAGAATTTCGAGTATGCTTCCCAGTTCAACTTACTCATTTGTTTGATCACCTCCTCCCTTTCCTTTGCTGTTTGTCTCCATTACTTCTCAAGTTGATTAGCATTTGGAGAAATCCTGGTATAGATTCAACAACCAGGTTGGCGCCATGTAGATTTTTGTTATTGGCTTCAACGATGTTATTTGCTGTTGTTGCCGCGACTGTTGTTGCCATTTTTGCTTGCTTGAGCCGAGAATCCCAGTCTGCAAATAGATTTTCTTTATGTGACTCCTCCAATTTTGGAAAATCACCCTTTCTCCTATATTTTGATTCTTTCCAGGTGATAAAGTCAGAAATACTTTTATGGATTTCATCATACTCAAGCCTCATGTTGACGACTTGGCCTGTTAGCTTATCATTGATCTCACAGTAAGGATTTACTTGTGAGATTTCTTGGCATAGAAGTTCCTTTTGTTGCATTAGTTGGGCGTTAAGGCTGAGTGATTCTTTTATGAACTGATCAATTTGTGGACTGTCTTTATACTTCTCTATCATAGCTTGAATCTACGCATCCTTTTCTACTAGGCTAGATTGATGTTGTATTTTCACCTGTTCAAACTCCTCATGTAGTTTGGCAATTTGTAACTCTGCTTGTTGGTTAGATTTTTCTTGCTCTAATTGTTGTTCCAACAATAGGATCTTTTGTTCTTTTTCTCTTAGCAACATTTGAAGCTCGGTTTCTTTATCAATAGTTGTCGTAGCATAGGTTCCCCCAAATTGCAACAGCTTCATAAGGTTCTCAGATGTGTCCATGGGCGAATCTCTCCAAACAATATCCATTGGTTCATTGTTGAGAGTGGTGATAGCTGCAACATCCAACTTTCTTTTTTTCCTCTGCCTTTTGATGACAACTTTATGGGTATCACTATAAAACACATCTAAGGGAGGAGTTTCCTCAACTCTTAAAACAATTTCAGAAGAGAGGGTGGCAGGAATGAGCTCTATATCTTGATTACTTACCATTTTCTCCACTATAACCTCTTGAGTTGATCTGTGTTGTGGAGTATGTACTTTAGATGTTTTTTCTTCTGTATGGAGCTTTTTATTAAAATACTCCCATTCTTTTTCTAAATCAACAACTGGAGGTTTTTCTGATTGGGTGCAGGTAGAGTGAATTTCATCCTGTTTCTTCGCCGAGGTTTGTTTGACTGCTTTTTCTGTAGTTCCGGCTGTGTCTTTCTTGAATTCTTTGTTTTTATTACCCCCATTTTGGGATTGTTTCTCTAAGTGTTGTGACTCATGGGTAGACTTCTCCTGGGACTTTGCTTTGGAATTATCTTTAGAATTTTCTCTGGAGCTTTCCTTAAAGCTTACACTGGGAGTTGGATCCCTTATTGATTCAATCTATAGCAGGTCCAATGGGACTTGTAATAATCTCCTCTTTTTGTATTCGTGGAAGGCCTTAAGATCATTTAGGGCAAAAATTAGTGAAGCCATATGCTTTACTTCCGAAAATGTCTCTTTTTTTAGGAAGAGGTCATCAAATGCATCTCCTTCATGGGTGAATATTTTCACTTTCACCATAGTAGTGAAGTCTTTGGCGATGCCAATTGGGTCATACTGTCTTCCTGGAAATGTAGCCAATTTCAGAGATTTCATAATCTCTTCTTCCTTGCATGCATGTCCAAAATCGTGTAGTGAAAATGCACCACATTGCAATGAAAATGTAGGCCAAATGGCCTTTTTCTATTCCTTCAATCCTTTTCTCAGCCCATCTTCTCCTGTTGTTTGGTAGGCTATCTCCCTAGCCATTAAATTATCAGGGACATAGTATGGGAGGACATGCAGTGAAGAAATGCTCCTGAATACTCTGATATATGTAAATGTCTCCTCTCCATACCATCTGGCTACAGGTAGGGTATCTACTTCATCTTCTCTAGAGAATCTAGGGGCGTATTTGTTGTAGACCTGTTTATGAATATGTAGCATAACCCCTTGAAATTTTTTGTAAAAGTGGGGGTGAAACGGAGGCTCCCACATATTCTTATAATATATATGAATGGGAAGCAGGTCTTTCACAGCCTACTTCCATCCCATGACAAGAAATTTGGAACCAAAATAGATAGCGTCCATTATATAGGCACTCACGAAAAATGGAGGGTAAACCCTAGAAGAGATACTACTCTTTCTCCTATACTCTATTATGGCTTTTGCCAAATTATCAGACAATATTTGGGCCCAATTCATTATTGTTGTGTTTATGGCTGCATCTATTAATGGAAACCATTCTAGGGAAAATTTAGTACTATCGGGCTTGCCGAACATTCTACATAGCTTGGTTGTTGCAAAACTATGAGGGGGAGCTATAGATTCTATAGAATACATACCCGATTTATCCCTTTTTTATCTTGACTTCATTTTGTGTCTAGGTTCGTGTAATGTTTGCTGGGTCTTCATTCTCCTTTGTAAATTTCTCAAGGAACCGTTTGTTGTATAACGCTCGTGGCTCTGGCAGATTGTACATAAGTTGCAGGTTGTGTAGTGAAAAAGATCCCTTAACATCCTACCTGTTATTCTTAAAATCTTTGTCTGGGACATCCACCTGATCAATTATCCACTTGAAAATATCTATATAAGAAATTATCTTTGGTCTCGTGGCTATGCGGTGCAGAAATGAGAACGTCGTCTTGAAGATGGAGGCATTTGAGGAAGCATGAACATCGGCTGTGGCCTTTGTTACTAGAGTCTTGGTTGCTTTTCTTCTAATAAATCATACATGGTTTCCCACGTAAAGGTTCGTCCATCTCTATTGCATGTAGTATCAGAGAATAAAGGAGTCATTTATGATTTCTCAGACGCGGCTACCTTGCTCCTCTTAGCCATTTCTCCCAACGACTCTTTCTGGGGATTTTCCTAAAAATGGAGCAAAACAGAAGCTATCAGATATACAAAGATAATAATGAACCTAAGAATGAATAGTGCATATAACTTTGAAAAGGTGACAAGAAAGGATTTTATATTTGAATGCAGGTGAGAAGATATTGTATCACTTTGAACTGTCTTTCAAACGTAAATGCTATTAACTCTTACTAAATGCCCACTAATGGTTCCTTATTCCGAACTTCATTGCTCATTAATGATCTGCATCGTAAGTCGGGGAAGAACTTTTTAGGGTGGCGAGCCTTTAAACTACGAAAATTCCAATTTTACGATTGTGATGCAATATCACAAATCACATTATCGCATTGTGATTATTGTGCTTTCTTTAACGATTATGTGGGATGCGAAATGCAGGCTGCTCATTATTGGTTTCAAAGCATAGCTTATTTTTTAGGATTTTCTATGTAAATCCCTTTTTCCTTAGGCAATAGACTTCAATGCTTGTTTATAACATATTTCGGAAATGGGTCCAGGGCTTCAATCACATTTCACAATCTCGCATGATGATAAGATTTCGGCTTCCTCTTAAGTGTTCTTAATGCGATGCGATAAGGGAGATTGTGTCATTGTAATGTCGCATATCGCATGGTTTAAGATACTTTGTTAAGGCATGCTCCTTGTGAGTGGTGATTTGCGATGCAGGCCTTATTTTAATAATAAATGCTTTAGAACTTAATTCATATGGGAAACCTAACAGTTTCGATGTCTAGCGCGGTGCTCTCTTTTGATCGCTTTTCGCTAGTTTTGGTGGATGTCAAGGCTTTTGATACACTTGAACATGCAATATGTGAAAATGCGAACATTTTATAGATTTTTCAAAAGGTTTTATTTTGATATCTTTCTTCATTTCAAAAATTAACAAGAAAAATGCTTAAATGCTAAACTTATTTTTGGAAGGATTTTTTAAAGGGTTCCCATTTGTTAATATAACATTGACTATCACTATTAATAAATGGTGGGTTGTTGAATAACACAACAATTGGCGATTCACTTGGAAGAATGAGTTATCTCTGACAGTTTTTTGAAATTTCTAAAAACTTCCAAAATAAAGAAAATTTTATAAAAGAAAAATTACATGAAATATAAGGTAGGAATTGTTGCTCTGAATAATAAAACAACATTTACCTAACTATCATTCTTTTGATCATCCTCTTCAATATGAAATTTGCTTTGTCTACATCAATCATTACTTGGTTTTAAAGATAAAAATAGGGGAGACTCTCACAGATTAGCTTTTTGATATACTCAATTGCCATAGGTAGAGCCTCTACTGCCAGCAGGCGTCCATAGCCTCGACAAGGTTACCTTTTAACCAACAATGATTAAATATCCCATCTAGATAAGAATGAAATCCTTAAAGATAAGTTCAGATTTATATACTTGTTTTTCTAAATAATTTTATTTTCTTTAAAGTTTTCATTTCACTCCTCAAAGGCCATTGTCTTGGTTTGGTGACCAAAATGCCATTCATTGGTTGTAACTTGGTTGAACAAGCTGGCCCTTAATGAGACCCCTTGTCTTTTGATTGATGGAATCTCAAGTCATTACCCTGTTTTGATATGCAGTATTGGTAATGTCAGCTAGTTATTTCCCTATGATCATGGTAAGCTGGCTCTTGATGAGACCTCTTGTCCTTTAAGTTTAAGCATATTTTAGAATTACACTCTGGGGATGAAATCTTACTAGATGGGGAGAATCATTGACTTCTTAAGAGTTTCTGGATGACAATTGTAGAGTTGAAGATGCTTTTCTGTAGAGAGACTTTGCTTTGTTGAAGATACTTTTCTGAACTGATGGTAGAGCAAAGGTTTCCTTATAAAGTCGATTTTTAGCAAAAGACAAATAATTTTAGCAAGGAAAAAGGAATCTCAGAGTAATAAAACTTAACTAATGTTTCAAATGCGAAAATAATCTTCTTAACCATCTTTACTTATACAAGAGAAAATTCAAAATATAAAAGAGACTATTATTTGTAAAGCCAAAAGTAAATTCTACTCAACTTTTTATTTTCCTAAAAAGTAAAGACAATAATATACAAGGAATAGAAGAGGTGATCTTCTACGAGAAATATTTTTTAAGGATCTGCCCATTAACAAGTAGAGATTCTCTCTTGCCTGATAAATCTTGTAATAAAAAGGTTGATGGGCCTATGTGTTCCATAATCTGAAACGGGCCAAGCCACATTCGTTGGAACTTGGTATGCTTACATTTTTCCTCGTGTGTTTTGTCCCATTTTAATACCAGGTCTCCAAGCTGAAAGGATTTTGTACTTACAGAATTAGCATCAAAGGAAGCTTTGACTAGCTGTTGATGATGCACATGTGTAATTTTGGCCTTTTCCCTTTCTTCTTCGAGCTTAAGGATTTGTAATTGTCTCACTTGCATAGAAGAGGAAGGACCTTCTTCAATAAATTTAACTAGGGCTAGTGAGGGAATAACTGCATTTGTTGGGAGGACAACTTCTTTCCCATAGACCAAATTAAAAGGAGAAGTGCCTATGGAGGCCTTCTGTGTAATTTGATCTGCCCATAGAGCAAATATTAAAGACTTATGCCAGTTTTTCTGACTTTGATCAACAGTTCGTTTAATAATTCTTATGGGATTTTTGTTTGTAGATTCGCCTAAGCCATTTCCTTGAGGATAATAGTTAGCAGAGTATTTAAGTTTAAAACCTCTTTTAAGAGAAAATTCTGTCATAACATTTCCTGAAAAATAAGATGCATTATTAAACATAAGGTCATAGGGCAGATCAAATCTGGTAATAATAAACTGATCGATGAATTCAATGATGTTCTCAGAATTGGCTACCTTAAGTGGAATTACTTCCACCCACTTTGTGAAATAATTAGTTGCTGTAAGAATGTATCTATGCTTCTTAAAGGAGCGAGGAACGATCTCACCTATTATGTACAGTGCCCATTGTTCAAATGGGTGTTCAATGTTGATTGGTTGCAATGGTAATAGGGGTTTCCTTTGTCTACCAGCAGTTGTTTGAAAAAATTTACATTTCCTTACATAACTGTGTGCATCCTTATATAAGGTTGGCCAATAATAGCCAACATGCAGGATTTTATGTCTGGTTGTATCTCCTCCAAAATGTCCACCAACTGGCCCATCATGGAGTTCCTGAAAAACCTCATTTGCCTCATATTTTTCAAGACATTTAAGAAAAACAAAGTCATAATTTATTCTAAATAACACATTAATGATTATTTGGTATTGTCTAGATTTTAGCCTCAAAGCCATTTTTCTTTGGTAATTTAGTTGTGGAGGGGCATACCCATTTCTTAAATAAAAAATGAGATCATCATATCTGGATTCAGTGTCATTAAGGCTTACCTCGTATACTTGTATATCATTACCTGAATATTATAGTGATGGTAAGTTGGATGCTCTGCTAGCATTCTGCAAAAACCTTGACCTTTTACAATTTTAGCTGGTCTCATTTCAATGTCATATTCTTGCAGTGTCGTTACCCAATTTTCTCTCTTTTCACCTACATCCCTTTGTATTAACATATTTCTCACTGTTGAGAATATTATTACTACCTTTGTGTGGGTTTGAGGAGGAAGGGTCTGAAATGCTTTATGGATTTGAAAATAGTAAAGGCTTGTTTTTCAACATATGAATAGTTCAATTCAGCCCCCTGTAAATTGGAGCTAAAGAAAGAAATTGGTGCTTTGGCTTTATCATCATTGACCTATGTTAATATAGTTGCATATGATTTCTTGGAAGCAAAAGTATATAAAATGAAATGATTAGAAAAATTTGGAGTTTCCAAAGAGGGAGAATTTATGATCGCTTGTTTAATCAAATTAAAGGCTTCATGCTCTGTGTGTCCCCATTTAAAAAGATAAATTTTCTTAATCATGGATTGAATAGGTAAAGCAATTCGTGAAAAGTCAAGGACAAATCTTTTAACAAAATTTCTCTTCCCTAGGAAAGATTGCATAGACTTTTGGTTATGAGGTAAAGGAATTTCAGAAATTTCTCTTATTCTATCAGGGTCAATGTGAATCCCTTCTTTGGATACGATGAATCCAAGGAGTTTTCCTTCCTTTAACGCAAAGAAATATTTCTTGGGATTAAGAGAAATTTCGTACTTTTGACAACCTTCAAAGATTTGTTTTAAATTTCTTAGATGATTACTGTGTTTTTTGGAGTATACAATTATGTCATCTAAATAGATTACCATTGATTTGTTTACCAAACGTTTGAAAGATATATCCATGGCTCTTTGGAACATTGCACTAGCATTGATTAATCTAAATGGCATATTTTGATAGGCTTAGGTGCCCCATTTGGTTCTAAATGTAGTTTTTAGCCGGTCATATGGATGTACTAGAATCTAGTTATAACATGAGAATCCATCCAAGAAAGACATTAGTTCTGAGCCTGCAACTGATTGCAATATCTGTTCCATAGGAGGTAACAAAAAGTTGTCTTTTTGACAAGCTTTATTGATATTGTAGAAGTCTATACATATTCAAATATCACCATTCTTTTTTTCTGATTGGGACAATGTTGGAGACCCACTTGGAATGTCTGACCAGGAAAATAATATTGGCTTTCAACAGTTTATTCAATTCATACTTAATCTGATTTTCTAAATTGGGATGAATCTTTCTCAATTTCTACTGCACAAGGTTTTCATCATATGTTATGGGGATGGTATGTTGAATCATAGAAGTGTCATATGTTTCTAGATCTCCATAGTTCTAAGCAAATACATTCTTATATTTCTTCAACAATTGTATAAAATATGACTTTTCATCTGATGTAAGTTCAAAACCTAGTTGATATTTTGAGGTTTAAGGTCAGTTCCAAGATTAACCAATCCAAACCTCAGAGTTGAACTCCGAAGTTTTGAGTTGGACAGTCTTTTGAATTTGTCCTTAAGGTCATATAAGTCTTCCAGCTTAACAATAAACTTAGGTATATCATTCATTGTTGTGTCTTGCTTAAGCTCGTCATCATGTTGATCTTCACCAATTATCTGGTCATCATAAGAACCTGTTGATGTCAAAAAGCATATGATATCTGGATCGTTATTAAAGACTCGCCAATTGGTGACATTGTCGGGAATAGAAGGCCTAAAAATCAATTCAATAGAAAATTGATTGGGACTGTAATCTCCTGGCGGAATGAGCTTGGAGGCCACATTATCCAAAAAGGTCGGCGCTTGTGTTTTGGAATTTGTGGATAGGGGAAATATTAAACGCTGTAAAGTGAGAAGTGAGGTCTTGGAATAATGATTGATAATGTCTCAAATGTCAAGACAAATAGTGTATGGAATTTATTACTTGTTTTATCACAATTTATGAGTCCCCAAACACTTGTAGGTATTTGATATTAAGGCTGATGGCTTTATACAGGCCTTGAACTAATGCTTCATATTATGCAGTGTTGTTTGTGCAATGAAATTCAAGTATGCATGCTAACATATTTTTTCCCCTTATGCGCTAACTGATATGCATCCCGCTCCTGCTCCATCATTAGATTTAGATTTGTCAAAAAATAATTTCCAAAATAAAGAGATAACTATAGGTTTATCCACAAAATTTATAAAGTATTTGTTTGAGAAAAGTTTTCAAGTTGCGATACAACATAATTTTCCAAGAAAGCTAAACTATTTGCATTGAAATTTCCTAGAAATGATTCGACTGAGTAGTTTCCAATGATATTGCTACTATACATGACTGGTTTGTTCTCTCCTTCTAATTTTGTAACAATATACTTTTGATGCTTTTCGCGATCAACCCTTATTTGATTTGGCTTGACATTATAAGGAAGCCACATGTGAGACCAGTCAGTCACAAAATAACCATGGAGTTTCTCTGACCAGTCTCTACTAAGGATTAAGCTGTAGAAATTGGGAATATTAGCTACAAGAATGTCAATGACTTGAAATACTTTAGGGTTCGATGAAAGTCTAATGGTAACTTGATTAAGTTCCCCTATTGCTTTGACTTGGGATCGGCCTAACTACACAATGCACACAACGGATTTTTGAGGCTGAACATTCAATTTCACGCAAACTGTTCTTGGTAAAATATTAGATGAAGCTCTAGAGTCAACTAAACAGTAGTGCAGATTTTTGTTGAAAATTTTGAAAGTTAAAAAAAATGGAGGAATATGGGATTTAGATCTTCCTCCGATTAGAGCGATATCGGTAAGATCAATTCTGTTTAGTGAAGTACTAGGGGGCCTTCCCAGTTCTTGGGTAGCTTGTGAGAGTACGACAGTAGGAAGAGGTGAAGTAGGAACTGCTTTGAGTTCTTTGAGTAGCAGCTTCTGTTGATGTTTCAACTTGATAAGCACATGAAAGGTAATGTTCATCCTAGTCTTTTTCATATCATCCATAACGTTGTATTCCATTTCATCAGATACTATCATATTCTTGGATGGAGGTGAATAATTTGATTAAAAAGGAGTGGTTTGGGTAGATTTGGATGGAGACTTCCTACTTGTTGTTTTATCTTTAGGAGCCAGAGTTGATACCTTTTGCTTTGGATTTGTTTTATGTGAATCAACAGAGCCTCTACTTCGGGTTGCATCAGGTAGGGCTTCTTGTGTTTCTTCATTGGGAAGGATAAAATCCCACATCCCTTGTAACTCAACCACTTCCTCATCATCTGTTTGTTCTTCAGTTGTTGAGAATTCATCTTCCCCTCCATCTGATTCAACATTTGATATAGAATTTGGAGGCTTAGGGTCAATAGGAGAATTCCTCTTATATGGTCTGAAATACTTCTTTGAGAAAGTCTCTTCTACTTGTTTCTTGATATCAACCATTTCATTAGACATGGTTTTGAGGACTTTTTGTAAATCTTCAAGATCAAAAGGATCTTTAGGTGCTTTTTTCTTGGATTCATCCCTAAAAGTCACTTTCTTGGATTTTCGTTCTTCTAAGGCATTCTTCTTATCTAAAGCTAAAATTAAATTTTTTACAGCTATTGCTTCTTTCATTTTTTCCGCCAAAGTTGGTTTGGCAGCCCTATCGATGAAAATAGCTGTGTTTGAAGGGAGAGAAAAAATGTACCACTCATTTTGGACTTCATTGTTGGTCTTGGATGTCGCTGGTATTTTATTCAATAATTTATTAAAGCAAGAGTTGAATTCTTTAATTGGTTCCTTAGGTTCGGCTTTCAAATTGGAGAGATCATTGATTAGGGTAGCCGTGGATCTATCATCTCCAAATTTGGTTAGGAACTGGTCTTGAAAGGCATCCCAACTATTTATAGAACCTGATGGTAATGAGAAACACCATGATCCTGCTGATCCTTGTAAAGTAGAAGGAAATAATCTTACAACTGCATATTATTCTACTACTACTACATTTAGATTAATAGACAACATAAAATTGTTGATATTTTCCTCATCTAGTAGGCCATTATCAGGATTGAAATTTGGTAGCCATTTTTTGGGATGAATTGGTAACGGATGTAAAGGTCCTGGATTTGTCCATGGCTTTGGAGGATTTTGAGCCATTGTTGGTGTCTGCATAGAAGAAGATGTTCCAGTGGTTGAAGGTGATTGGGTAGAGGAGGGTTGAGTTCCAGTACTTGTGTAAATCACGATATGGAGTTGTGAGGTGGGTGATTGATCTTGTGATGAAATGGATGGAATGAATGAAGATGATTTAGGGGATGATGAAAGAATCTCACTATAAGATTCAGATGATTTCTTCTTAGCTCTCTTACAGCTTGGTAGAGGGAATTCAAATGGGGGAATCCCAAAATTTTCACTCTGTGCTTTAGTTAACCGTTGAGATGTGGGAAATTGAGAAGTAACACAATCTTGGGATAACTCAAATTCTTCTTGAGATATCGAAATCCCTTGTAACTTATGAATTAGAGATTGGACTTCAGGGGTTTCTATAGAAGAAGAATGATCTGGTTTCTGTGGAATTTTAGTAGTGGGTTCTAAGGGTGTTTTTACAACTTCTCGCTTAGGATTTCAAGATTTAGAATGTGATTGGGAAGTTGGAGGTGAGGGTGAGGGAGTTTTACCCTTAGAATGGCCTGTTGGTTTGAATTTATTTTCCATTCATAGTTCATGCCCTCCTTCTAGTGCCAAAATGTTGAAGCCTCGAAAATCATTGCTACAACATGGGGGAAAACCACCCAATCCGGACCTTGGTTGGCAACTCCTTTTCCGTTTGGTGTAGTGGCTTCGACTGGGGATAATGGGACCAATTTCCCAGAAAGATATTTTGGTAGTGTTGATGGGGAGATATATGATGTAACTAGGGAATGATTTAACTAAGTGTAATCTAATCTAAACTATTAATCACATACATATATCCTAGTTTTAAACACTATCTAACTATAACTATACCTGAGAATAAAAGCAAGATACACCATCTACAATAATGTCCTATAGCAATTGGTAATAAAGATAATTCAACTACAATAAGAAATGAAACCATTAAACAATAATCATTTTGGATAAATAGTTGGTCGAAACGATTGTGAGAGATATATTGCATATAGAGTCGTTCACGTATTCAACAGGAAATTAGAACGAACACCATACAAAAGTGCAATAATGCTAACCAAAATTCAAGCTTTCATACATGAAGAAATTGAAGAAAAGTTATTGCCTGATACATAAAAAAAAACAAAATCACAAGATAAAAGTACCATTTGTAATAAGTCCTACTCATGTGTTTCAGCAATATCGATCTAATTCCAACCAATCCAACATCATCTAAGAGTGAAAAAGTGCAATTTTAGTAGAACATGCCATATATAAAAGAAAATAGATCCTATTCCATTCATTCTATCAGAACCTCCTCAAAGGTACAAAAGTTCATGTTTTGAAGAATGTTTCTGATAAAATTTCTAGACCCCTCTCTAAATGCATGAGAGGGGTTTAAATACTAAAACTGTAGGTCCTAAAATAGATTATTAGAAAAATAGATGATGAGGTTTAAACGAATTTCCTCAGATTATGCGAAATGAAACTAAAATAGAAATAAATCAAGGTGAATAACTCCTTTGCATTTGATCCTTAAGATTGAAAATACCCGTCATTGGTTTGAGCTATGTTGGTTGGCCGATCACAGATTTCAATTCCCCAGTAAATACAACATCTATAAGTGCTGGCACCATTTTCTGTGTGGAGGTGGTTAGGCAATGCAGGGTCATCCACTGGCTATATGGCTTGTCTAAGAATTTCCAGTATGATTCCTAGTTCAACCTTCTCGTTTATCTGATCACCTCCTCCCTTTCCTTTGCTACTTGTCTCCATTGCAGCTCCAGTTGATTGGCGTTTGGAAGAAACCTTGGTATAGATTCAGCAACCAGGTTGGCACCATATAGATTTTCATTAATAGCTTCAACGATGTTGTTTTTTGTTGCTTCCACGACCATTGTTTCCCTTTCTGCTTGCTTGAGCCGAGAATCCCAGTTTGCAAATAGAATTTCTTTATGTGACTCCTCGAGTTTTGGAAAATCAACCTTTCTCCCACTTCTGATTCTTGTTAGGTGATAAAGTCAGAAATCATTTTATGGATTTTGTCATACTCAAGCTTCATGTCGATGACTTGGCTTGTTATCTTATCACTGATCTCGCAATAAGGATTTACTTGCGAGATTTCTTGGCACAAAAGTTTCTTTTGTTGCATTAGTTGGGTGTTAAGGATGAGTGCTTCTTTTACGAACTGATCGATTTGTGGATCATCTTTACACTTCTCTATCATAGCTTGAATTCGCATGTCCTTTTCTGCTAGGCTGGCTTGATGTTGTATTTGCATCTGTTCAAACTCTTGTTGTAGTTCGGCAATTTGTAACTCTACTTGTTGGTTATATTTTTCTTTCTCTAATTGTTGTTCCAACAACATGATCTTTTGTTATTTTTCTCTTAGAAATGTTTGAAACTCAGGTTCTTTATCAATAGTTTCCATAACATAGGCTCCCCCAAATTGTGACAGTCTCGCAAGGTTCTCAGATGGGTCCATGGGCGAATCTCTCCAGACAATATCCATTGGTTCATTGTTAGGAGTGGTGACAGCTACAACATCCAACTTTATTTTCTTCCTCTACCATTTGATGACAACTTTATGGGTAGGTGTGAAGTAGGAAAGTGTTCCCTCTGTGGACAGAGGCAACTCCTCTAGCTCTAGAGTGGGTCTAGTCACAGCAAAAAAAAAACAACAATCGATTTCCTTAAATAGTCATCGTTGGAGGCCTACCTAAAAACCGGTGTTCGATGAAGTTTTCGTTGTGCCGCTCTAGCTTCTGTTTCCTTCTCCTTAATGAGAAATCAACCTGAAATAGCACAAGAGAACAAAAGAACATGTAACCGAGAACAACAATGATCTATTTACTTATAAAGTCAAGTAATCATAAGCTATCAAGTTAATTGTACACAAGATATAGGAAATCATCATTGATTGTATTAAAATGAATCAAGAGCAAAGCTTACAACCAAGTCTTGACGTCACAAGCCTTCTCAAAGGGTCCGGCTGGTATGTTCCTTCAAGCATTCACTCTTAAGAATGGGTCTCCTAATAGGAAAATAGCTCTTCCTCACTATCAATCTCTCATAGAAAGCTACGATACTCCACAACCTCTTATCAAACTATTAGTAATTCCACACTTGTCACGCTCACACCAAAGCTATCTACTTTGCTTCAAACCAAACTCAAAACTAGCAGCTCCCAACTAAAGAACTAGAAGATCATAACAATGGTGAGTGGTTTTATAGGACGAGAAGCCTCCATGAAATGAGGGAGAGGGAGATTATCCTCAAGGGAGGTTGCACAAGAGGCGGAACTACCATCCCAGAGGAGGAAAGGCAACCCAAACTGACCCAACAACTAGCTCTAGAAACACCCAGAAGGTCGACTGTTTGAACTAATTCACCAAATCTAGATCATCACAGGTCATGAACCAGGGATCAGCGACGACATTGTAAGCCAGTAATGCATCCATACCAATCATCGTAATACATAACTAAAAGCTTTGCATTGAGCCCTAAAATTTGATCGTCGCAAAAAACATGTGTACACCTGGGATGGTGTCACGATGATATTGTTCATGACAAGGGATCATCACACATTTTAATGGATTACTTGCGACGATGCAAAAACTTAGGAAATAGTGACAAATTACTCTGTAGCAGATGCCCCCTAAAGCATGAAGCCCGAGAGAGTGGGAGGGATGAAATGCTTTATGAAACTGTGACCAAATTGGAACACCACCATGAAGAACCTGCAGGCGCAAGTACAAATGATATCTCTGATAGTGAACATACATGTAGTCTAGGCATGTGCGCAACCATCCAAAAGAGCTTAAAGAGGACTTGTCCTGAGGAACGAGTGGCATAAAGGGTAGAAACTGCTTCCAGCAATGGTGGAACTACTCAAAACATGTAATGGACAAGAGGCTGACTAATAAACCACTCATTGCTACAGTCCCTCAGGAAAGGACAAAAAACCAAGTGAAAGCATATGATTGGCTAAAGAGATGGTGGTGATGGAATGAAACAACCAAGGCTCATCTAGCAGAAATTAGCAGATAAAAAAGGAAATCACGAGATTTAAATCGGGTATGGGTTCATTTTTACACAAGTTTGAACCATGGAGAACTCTGCTTGGATTCGGTTTCATGTTTACACAAGCTTGAAATGAAAAAATATACTTGTTATAAGTTCGCATGTCCCCAGCATAATGATGCAAATCGAGGTACATGCCCCCAAGCTTCATTGCATGCAACTAGGTGGATGGAATGAAGGTTCACTTTGGAGATCTTGGAAACACTCGACTTGGATTTTACGAGATCTAAATCAAAGACTCAATTTGGAAAAGGGAGTTGTTTCATTTTATAATGAGGTTGATACAATAAAAGAACTATCCTCATAACCCTTGTTTCATTTTTTAATGAGGTGGACACAAGATCAAGAACTTTCCTCAAGACTCCTTGTTTCATTTTTTAACGAGCTTGAAACAAGACAAAAACTCTCCTCAAGAATCCTTTGTTTCATTTTTTTAACGAGGTTGACATAGGAATAACTATCCTCGGGACTCCTGTTCATGGGCCATATGAGAACATGGCCCCCAAGAGGTCTTCACTGAATGGAAGAAACACACTCTGGGAGGAATACATGTCAGGAGGCACAAATGATAGATTATGTTCTAGTGCCTCCAGTACATGATGTACGAGACCATCTGCATGATCATCAACAGATGTAGAGATGGAATGGGTAGCCACATAATTGACCTATGGTGGGGAAGGTATGGCTTGCGAGCAAGAACCAATAGGGGACAATGGCAGTACAGGAGGCACCGGGTGACTAAAGAATGACAATTGATCTATGGTCACCATTCTTCCATCGTGTGAAAAGAAAACCACATGGAAAAGTGAAGAGACAAGAGCCCCCATGGCATAAATATAGTCACGATAAAGGAGAAGACTGAAATCTAAAGCACCTTGGACAACCATCACGTCTATATAGATGGTTTTGCCTCCCAAAGTAATAGGGAACTTTGGAAGGATCTCGAAAGGTTGACGAGTTCCTCTATCAAAGGCTAATAGATTCTGGGTAATAGGCACAAGCTGTGGGGAACCCAAAGCTTGCCAAGTAGTGGAAGGCATAAGACTGACAGACACACCTTCATCTAAGAGAGTGCCCGATATGACCTTATCATAGGCATGTACTGTAAGCTAGAAAGGCATGTAGGATGGAAGGCGAAATGCGGTCAAATGACTCCAGATGAAGGAAACGACCGAACTACTTGGTGGGGGTATCGTATGATTTCCACCTGCTCTACAGGAACTGAGGAAGGACGCTCTTGATCGGCTGGGATAGGAGGGTCATTCTCAGACTCAAGAGAATCTGACGAGATGAGAAGAACATGAGCAGAATGATCATGATGCTCTTCTGGAGCAGAGTGAACAACTGGTGGTGAACCCAAGTCGACACTCTTTCCGACCAATGGTTGGTTAGGAACAGGCTTATCATAGCTAGGTTCAAGAAGAGGAAGATGGACAAGAGAAAAATCTGATTCAATCTCTTTTTCAATGGGGAGAGGGTCTGAAGAGAGCCTCTGATAACCAACGGGAAGTTGGGGTAAAGAAGCTATAAGACTTTCCAAAATGATGGAAGCTTTATCCATGAGCGGAAAAAGGTGAAGGGGATGGTTGCCTTCACACAGTCTACAGGGGAATTGAATCTTCCCTTTCTTCTTAGCATCGTCATGAGCTTCAAAGGATGATGAGGGATGAGCCGGATCATGAGACCAAACTTCTAAGATCCTAGGAATAGCTGGACAATCATAAAGAAGATGGTTGCCCTTGCATAGTTTACAAGGAAACTTAACCTTCCGTGAAGGATTAGAAGGTGTCTTGACCTGAGATGTACTCAGAGCAATAATTGCATGGTTGGCCTCTCGCTTATCCAACTTCTTCTTCTTCTTCATCTTCCTCTTCTTCTTCTTAGCCACCTAATTACTGGATGTGGAACTTTCACCAGGCGAAGGAGGAGAGGAGGATGAAGAAACAGGGGAAGAAGGCGAAGGCTCAACCTTGGAATCATCGTGTCATGATTCAAATGAATGAGACGATGGAATAGGGGTCATGATGCTCGGGACCACTGAGGTTGAAAACGACCACACGGGCAAACTGATGGTTAACCCAGGAAAAGACAAGGTTGCCATATATGGAGCACCAACATTTCCAAATGGAGGAAATGGACCAGGAGTTCCATCTGGGGGAAGACTTGGCTGGTAGACTCGGGGAAGGTTGCCATCGAGAACGAGCCTGAAAAACACTTGCACTGTAATCAAGAACTCGAACTGTTACTAGGAATATTTCGTGGGCAGTCAATTTTATGACACAGGAACAAAACTTGACCTTTTCATATTTCAAGAGTCCAGAAAAGGATGAAAATATGACTTTATCTCTTTCGAGGTTGAATGAACCTGAATGGACAAGTGCTTAGATGGACCTTTTCTTTTAAGGAGTCGAAAATGAATGAAAGTGACTACTTTGGAGAACTAGGCAAAAGGTTTACCAGACAAACCTTAAAACTGCATATACACCTTGGTGATCAAATGAAAGAGAAATGACCGAGGACTTTCCGTTTGATAGTCAATCTTCCCGAATGTTGTGTTCGGTGCATTACGGTTTGTAAGGCGGAAGACACAACTTCCTATGGATGTAGGATGATAACCTAGTGGGGTCTCCCAATATATACTCGATGGTACTGGGAGCACAATTCCGTACTAGCAGCTATTGAGTCGCAGAAGGAGGAATCACCCAACCTTAAACAAAAACAATAGTGACTAGGTTTAACAATGCCGGAGCACGTCTATAGCTTAGACCTCTAGATAATGAGAGTTAAGTTCTAATGCATTGTTAGGTTCCTTCAATTGATTTTAGAGTTGATCTTGAATTAAGTTTCAGTTTTTAGGCCCTACCAAATGTATCTCAACAATTCCTAGGATGCAAATACAATGAGTAAAGCATCAATCATTTTGATGAACACCTACTTAAAGGAGGGTAGAAAGCTCATTCCCAAGCAAACACAAGCGAATGCAAATAATAAGAAACACAATGCATTAATACACTAATCTCACGATGCATCGATATTACTAATGAAAGATTTAGAGTTCGCTTTTCAATTTCTCAAACATGAAAATTTGAAATGCACATATACTTTCACTTTTGTATATCAAATGAATGCAATCCCTTAATTTTTTTGTTTTTGTTTTTAATTTAAAGAGACAAACAAGCAAGAGTGAACTGATTGATCAAAACAATTTATGCTTGGTAGTGAAGAAATAGAATCAACATAAAAAAATTGGTTCAATAATCGACACTAAAAACCAACCAGCAAGAGAAACAAGCAGCAAAAGCTTCAAGCAAATCAATAAGACTGTTGTGGATGCACCTTGGATAGACAAGTAACCTAAGAAAATGGTCTGAAACACAAGACTCTCTCAATGAAATCAAAGAGACAGTACCTTAACCAAAAGTAATCAAAACAAGCTAATGAGAGAGAAGAAACAATAGGGGATAAACAAGATTGATGGATTCAGGAGGTAAAGTTGTAAAAATAACTTTACAGGAATCGTCACAGGTGTTACACTGACAACCTGAGACTAGTCGCAAGAGTACACCTATTGTCAGAGACATCATTGCAGGTGTTACATTGACAACATGATAGTAGTCGCAACAATACACCTGTTTTATGAGACGGTCCGATTTTAGGAATCGTCGCAGGGATTAAGCTAGCAACCTATGACGAAAGTCAAATCATCGCAGGCACAAAGCTAGAACATCAGTGACATCGTCGTAGCTGTCAGGCTATATTTAGTGACGATCTTACTTAAGAAAAAGACAAAGTAAAATCACCTAAATGACACCAGATTAATCTTCCAAATAGTCAGAATGACTCCCAGATTGACCCAGGTAACCTAGAAAACTGGTGGTTTAACCCCAAAAGTTAGAAGACACTAAATCAAAAGACAAACCAAGAGTAAAAAGAAGAAAACACAGGAAGGACTGCCTAGCAGAGTTGCCAACTTGTGAAGTAGGAAAGTATTCCCTCTGTGGACAGAGGCAACCCCTCTAACCCTAGAGTGGGTCTAGTCACAAAAAAATAAAAACAACAATCGATTTCCGTAAATAGTCATTGTTGGAGGCCTACCTCAAAACCGGTGTTTGATGAAGTTTTCGTTGCACCGCTCTAGCTTCTGTTTCCTTCTCCTTAATGAGAAATCAACCTGAAACAACACAAGAGAATAACAGAACACGTAATCGAGAACAACAATGATCTATTTACTTATAAGGTCAAGAAATCATAAGCTATCAAGTAAACTGTACACAAGATATAGGAAATCATCATTGGTTGTATTAAAATGAATCAAGAGCAAAGCTTACAACCAAGTCTTGACGTCACAAACCTTCTCAGAGGGTCCGAACGGTGTGTTCCTTCAAGCATTCACTCTTCAGAATGGGTCTCCCAATAGGACAATAGCTCTCTCTCACTATCAATCTCTCATACAAATCTAAGATACTCCACAACCTCTTATCAAACTATTAGCAATTCCACACTTGTGACACTCACACCAAAGCTATCTACTTTGCTTCAAACCAAACTCAAAACTAGCAGCTCCCAACTAAAGAACTAGCAGATCATAACAATGGTGAGTGGTTTTATAGGAGGAGAAGCCTCGATGAAATGAGGGAGAGGTAGCTTATCCTCAAGGGAGGTTGCACAAGAGGCAGAACTACCATCCTAAAGGAGGAAAGGCGACCCAAACTAACCCAACAACCAGCTCTAGAAACACCTAGAAGGTTGATTGTTTGAACTAATTTGCCAAATCTGGATCATCACAGGTCATGAAGCAGGGATCAGCGATGACATCGCAAGTCAGTAATGCATCCAAACCAATTGTCGCAATACATAACTAAAAGCGTTGCACCGAGCCCTAAAATTTGATTGTCGTGGAAAACACGTGTACACCTGTGACGGTGTCGCGATGAGACTGTTCATGACAAGGGATCGTCGCACATTTTAATGGATTACTCGCGACGATGCAGAAACTTAGGGAATAAGGGTCAATCTTCAGCATCAGAGAGCTTACACTGGGAGTTGGCTCCCTTGTTGGTCCAATCTATAGCAGGTCCAATGAGACTTGTAATAATCTCCTCTCTCTGTATTTGTGGAAGGCCTTAATGTCATATGGGGCAAAAAGTATTGAAGCCATATGGTTTACTTTTGAACATCTCTCTTTTTGCAGGGAGAGGTCATCAAATGCATCTTCCTCAAGGGTGAATATTTTCACTTTCACCATAGTAGTGAAGTCTTTGGCAGTGCCATTTGGGTCATACTGTCTTCCTGGAAATGTAGCCAATTTCAGAGATTTCATAATCTCTGCTTCCTTGCATGCATTTCCAAAATCATGTAGTGCCAACACACCACATTGCAATGGATATGTGGGCCAAATGACCTTTCTCTGTTCCTTTAATTCTTTTCTCAGCCCACCTTCTCCTACAGTTTGGTAGGCTATTTGCCTAACCATTAACTTATCAGGGACATAGTATGGGAGGACATGCGGCAAAGCAATGCTCCTGAATACTCTGATATATGTAAATGTCTCCTCCCTAAACCATCTGGCTACAGGTAGGATATCTACTTCAGCTTCTTTAGAAAATCTAGGGACATTCCTGTTGTAGACCTGTTTATGAATAAGCAGCATAACCCCTTGACAAATTCTATAAAAGTGAGGGTGAAAGTGAGACTCCCACATATTCTTATGATATATATGAATGGGAAACATGTATTTCATAGTCCAGTTCCATCCCATGATATGAAATTTGGAACCAAAACATATAGCGTCCATTATATAGGCACTCATGAAAAATAGAGGGTAAACCCTAAAAGAGATACTCCTCTTTCTCCTACACTCTATTATGGCTTTTTCCAAATTATCAAACAAAATTTGGGCCCAATTCATTATTGTTGCGTTTACGGCTGCATCTGTTAATGGCAACCATTCTGGGTAAAATTTGGTACTATCAGGCTTTGCGAACATTCTGCATAACATGGCTATTGCAAAACTATGAGGGGGAGATATAGATGCTGTAGAATACATACTCGATTTATCCCTTTTTATCTTGCCTTCATTTTGCATCCAGGTTCATGTAATTTCTACTTGGTCTTCATTCTCCTTAGCAAATTTCTCGAGGAACTGTTTGTTGTATAATGCCAGTGGCTTTGGTAGATTGTACATAAATCGCAGGTTGTTTGGTGAAAAATATTCCATAACCTCCTACCTGCTATTATTAAATTCTCTGTATGGGACATCCACCTGATCAATTATCCACCTGACCATATCTATATACGGAATTATCTTTGGTCTCGTAGCTATGCGGTGTAGAAATGATCACATTGTCTCACAGATGGAGGCGTCTAAGGAAGCATTACCATCGGCTGTGGCCTTTGTTACTAGAAGTCTTGGTTGCTCTTCTTCTAATAAATCATACATGGTTTCCCACGTAGAGGTTCCCCCCTCTCTGCTGCATGTAGTATCAGGAATAAAAGAGTCATTTATGATTTCTCAGACACGCCTACCTTGCCCCTCTTTGCCATTGTTCCCAATGACTCTTTCTGTGGATTTTTCCTGAAAATGGAGCAAAATAGAACCTATCAGATATATTGAGATAAGAATGAACCTAAGAATGAATAATGCAGATAACTTTGAAAAGGTGACAAGAAAGGATTTTTTAATTGAACATAGGTGAGAAGATATCATATCACGTTGAACTATCTTTCAAATGTAAATTCTATTAACCCTTACTAAATTCCCACTAATGGTTCATTATCCCCAACTTCATTTCTTATTAATGCTCTACATTGTAAGTTGGGGAAGAAAATTTTTAGGGTGGCGAGCCTTTAAACTGCGAAAATGTCGATTTTGCAATTGTAATGCAATATTGCAAATCACATTATCGCATTATGATTATTGCGCTTTCTTTAATGTTTCTTTAGTTTCCGCAGGATGCAAAATGCGGGCCGCTCATTGTCAGTTTCAAAGCATAGCTTATTTATTAGGATTTTCTATGTAAGTCCCTTTTTCCTTAAGCATCGGACTTGAGTGCTTGTTTATAACATATTTCAGAATTGGGTTCGGGTTTTCAATCACATTTCGCAATCTCCTATGATGATAAGGCTTTGGGCTCCTCTTAAGTGTTCTTAATGCGATCCGATAAGGGAGATTGTGTCATTGCAATCTCGCATATCACATGGTTTAAGATACTTTGTTAAGGCGTGCTCCTTGTGAGTGGTGATTTACAGTGCGGTCCTTATTTTAATAAGAAATGTTTTAGAACTTAGTTCATATGGGAAACCTAATAGTTTTGATGTCTAGCGCGATGCTCTCTTTTGATCACTTTTTGCTAGTTTTGGTGGATAGCAAGGCTTTTGAAATGCTTGATCGTGCGATATGCGAAAATGTGAACATTTTCTAGTTTTTTCAAAAGGTTTTTTTTTGATAGCTTGCTTCATTCCAAAAATTAACAAGAAAAATTCCTAAATGCTAAACTTATTTTTGGAATGATTTTTTAAAGGGTCCCCATTTGTTAATATAATATTGACTATCACTATTAATAAATGGGGGGTTGTTGAATATCACAACAGGTCGCTAGCACAAGACTAGCAATTTTGGACCATAGTTGCTGGCAGGCAGGCTTATGAGAGTGACTTTGAGTTGTTGGTCGCTCCCTTTCCCATAACATGAGAGAGATTTAGGGCTAAGAGCTATAGAATAGCAGTGGGACCCAGGGACCCCTGCTGTCTGAGAGACTGACTTGTCTCCATAGGGGTCTGTTGATGATGTTGGATGATTGTATGTGATGTTTTGTCGATTCCACTTCCTTAAGGTGACATAGGAGTTCAAATATGATTGTAGTGGAATCTCTCCTCATGTTTACTGCGGTTGGCATGGTGACTTTGGGTAGACCTGGGAGGGGGTGTTATAGAGTGGTATCATAGCATGGTTACACTCTCTTTGGGTCATATCTGGTGCTAGAGATATTGTGGATGTGTTGGTCATGCATGCATGTTAGTTGTCTGTGTGGCTCTTACACTTGCGTTCCATGTGCCTATTGCACTGAATCATATTGATCATGGTAGAAGTAAGGTCTTCATGAGTAACTTGATGTCAATTTTATGGAATGCATCGTCATGAGTATATAACTGGTTATACAATTATATGCAACTTGATTACTGTTAGGTCCCTATACTACTAGTGTAACCCCTTATTGTTATTAGTACAACCCCCTTATTATATTGTTTTACCCATGTAGTTCCCATATTGTTAATATTGTGCCCCACAGAAGCCCACTATTGTTATTATTGTGCCCTAACATTATTATTGTTATGTCGCCTCTGATTATATTATGACTCCTTAGAATCATATATATAGAAAGGAGGTCTTGTCATTTGTATCATCGAAGAATTGTTCATTGGTGTAATGTAAAGGAGTTTGCCCCCTCGAAGAGGCTTATTTCTAAGGCGTTCATCTATCTTTTCTATCTTTTTGTGAGATGGTTTCATAACATTTGGTATCAGAGCTTTGGATTCTAGGGTTTCGCCGCTCCAAATAGGTCATCGTGGCATTTTCGCTATAAATTTTTTCTGTGATGTTTCAGAAGCAAAAAAGAAAAAAAACACATTTGAGAAGAAATCGCATTGAACCTCGGGTCCAAATTTCAGAGATTTTCGTGCTATATTTCCGGAGATATGATCTAAGGAAGTTGGTCTTTTTGCAGACTCCTGAATTAAATTCCAACAGGTGACCTGGGGAAATCGACATAACCTTCTCTCTGAGCATCAGATTGAAATTTCATAAGAAGGTACAGAAAGAGGACGGACTATAGTTTCTTGTATATATTTTTCAAAGCCAAAGGTTGAAATAGTGAGACGTGGCACTACATACAAGTTTTCTCTTCTGGAAAGGTCTATAATCAGGTCATCTTGGGAGATTGTGCATAACTCTGCCTTGGAGAATCTAAATTTGATCAGACTGGTGGCATTGGAAAGAGTACACAGAGGCCTACTATAGGTCACAATTTCAGATAATTGGATACTTCATATGGAGCAATATTTTTATCTACATGGTGTACCATTGTTACAAAAGGTATGTATTGCATCTTCATATTTAGAACCAGATCAATTTTTATGGTATAAAGGGATTTTTTTCTTATAAAAAACTTGTTACGTGGTTAATTTTCACGGAGTAAATGATAGCACATTATAAGGATACAAAGAGCAACACCTTCTTTAGAGCGACACCACAACAATTGGAAAGAGTAAAAGGGTTTTGTTACATAGTGGAAAGTAAAATTATGGCAAAAAGGAGTCTACCCCTCACAACTATAATAATGGAAGTGTTGTTTCTCCTAGCCTTCCACAACCTACTAGGGTTACACCACAACAATTGGAAGAGAAAAGAGAAAAATGACTTTGTTACAATTGTGATAGCAAATGCAGTAAAGGTCATAAGTGTGATGAGAAGAAATTATTTTAAATAGATTATGAAGAGGAGGAAGAAAAGGATCAAGAAACATTTAAAGAAGAGTATATACACTAGGAACCTACTCCAGAGAAAGAAGAAATGAATCCGACCATATCTTGTAAAGCATTGGCAAGAATTACCACTCCTAAAACTCTAAAGTAGAAGGACATATCAAGAAGAAAAAGGTTCAAGAAGCAAAAGATCACATCGAGAAAGAAGAAATGAATCCAACCATATCTTGTAATGCATTGGCCAGAATTACCACTCCTCAACTTATCAAGATATAAGGACATATCAAGAAGAAAAATGTTCAAGAAGTGAAAGATCACATCGAGCATCAAGAAATGAATTCGACCATATCTTGTAAAGCATTGAAATAAATTACCACTCCTCAAACTCTCAAGATAGAAGGACATATCAAGAAGAAAAAGGTTCAAGCAGTGAAAGATCACATCGAGCATCAACAACAAGTTCTCCAACTTTAAAAGGATAATGCCACTTTGGTGCAAAATCCAATGAAACAACAGGTAAATCAACATTGTAGTGAAAAATGTTTTGATGTAGGTGATTGGGTATTTTTACTGCTACATCTCAAGCAAGCTATTTATGAGAAGGAAATGTTTGAAATACTACATGCACTTAAGAAATGGCGACCTTACCGAATGGGAAAACACTTCAAGGTAAAAATGGATCATGATAGTCTTAAATAATTTTTAGAACAAATATTATCTATAGAAGAACAGAAAAAATGGGTCACAAATATATTGGGTTATGAGTTTGACATCATCTATAGAAAAGGGAAGCAAAATTTTGTTGCAAATGCACTCTCAAGAAAGGATGAGGATGTGGAAGCATTGTTTTGTGCCATATTCCATTATCCAACCAGATTGGATAACGAACAAGAGAATGGAAGAAGGACGAAGAAGTGTGCCACTCATCAAAGTTATAGAGGACCCCAATTCAAAAAATTGCCAGAACTTCAAGAGAAAAAAAAATCATATTGGAACCTGGAGCAGTCACAGAAACAAGAACCCGACAGCTACGAAATCGATCAATTTCAGAGTATCTCATCAAGTGGAAGAACTTACCCACTGAAGATTCCACATGGAAGGACAAGAATATTATACATAAGCATCAAGAACTACTGAAGCGTTGAGGACAACACTTTTTTACGGAGAGGGGCATGTTAGGCCCCCATACTACTAGTGTAACCCCTTATTGTTATTAGTACAACCCCCTTATTATATTGTTGTACTCATGTAGTCCCCATATTCTTACTATTGTGCCCCATAGAAGCCCACTATTGTTATTATTGTGCCCTTAAATTATTATTGTTATGTTGCCTTTGATTATATTATGACTCCTTAGACTCCTATATATAGAAAGGAGGCCTTGTCATTTGTATCATCGGAGAATTGTTCATTGGTGTAATGTAAAAGAGGTTGCCCCATCGAAGAGGCTTATTTCTAAGGCATTCATCTATCTTTTCTATCTTTTTGTGAGCTAGTTTCATAACAATTACATTCTTGTATGTTGGGTTGCATTATTGGTTATTTGATTACATGCATCAATCTTGTAGGTTGATTACAAGAATTGATCGCTTATGCCTGACTACATGCGGTTATGTGTATGTATAGTTGATTAGACATTGGTTATGCAGGTGGATTGTTGCATTAGGCAATGTGTATACTGGAGTAACTATTATTGTCATGCATGAGGTCATAGCATGCATTGTTGATATGGCCTTGCATTGATGACTGGACCCTAGTTAGTATGATGGTTATGTGTTGATGCACTTATTGATATATGTCTATATGTTATTATGGTTACATTGTACATGCATCATGCTGATTTGATGATCTTGCATACAAGGTATCCTCCTCGAGTATGCTAAGGTACGTTGATTTATGGTGATTTGGTTTAGCTGACATAGTATGCCTTGCAGGAAAGAGATAAGATGGCCAGCCAAGGTGGTAGACTACATAGGATATCCCTATGAATTAGATGGATAGTGTGGTGTGGGGCACTCTTCTGACTTAGCAAGCAACTTGAGAAGCCCGAACGAAGAAATAAGGAGTTGCAAAGAAGACAATGACAAAATCATGTAGGCACAAGAGAAACAAGCAGAGGTGAATGCAATATTAATTCAAAGTTTTTTAGATTTACAATGACATGGAACTCTTCAGATCAACCATGGACATGAGGATAGAACTAATGGGGAATATGGTAGTGTGTATCATAGTAGACACAGGTCAGATAGATATGACACTATCAGAGATGGCAGGTTGTTGGACACTTCGGATACGAGAGGTACTGGACACAAGTATTATTGTAGTTCTAATTTTGATACACATCATGACTGTCATCATTATCATTCATACAAGAGGAATGATCGGGGATATTTTATGGATGAGTTCAAGAAGGCAAATCCACCTACCTTTGATGGAGAGATGAAGAAATTGCAAGATACAAAGGCTTGGTTTTCTGGCATGCATAAATTATTTAGATTGCATGATTACTTAGAAAACATGAAAGAAAGGATAACCCTTTTTAGTAAGGTAAAGCGAATATTTGGTGGGATGTCATGAAGAATGTCAAGGACATACACGAGGATGAGTTCAGTTGGCATGCATTTGCAAGGCTGTTCAAGAAGAAGTACTTGTGTGAGAGGTACTATGATGATAGAGATAAGGAGTTTTTTTTATTTGTGGATGGGTTATATGATAGATGAAGAGTATACTAGCATATTTTTGGAGCTGTTGAAATATGTGTCTTACCTCAAAGAGGAGAAGGCCAAGGTTCAAAGATTCATCAGTGGATTTCCAATTGCATACAGAGACCAAATTGAGTTTGATGAGCCTAGATCATTGGAGGAGTCCATTCAAAAGTTGAAGCATTGTTATGAGTAGTTGAAGTGCAAATTTGAGCCTAAACATGACTTGAAAAGAAATGACAAAGCTAAAGGAAAATGGCCACCAAAGAGATGAAGACCTCAAGATGCAAGTGAGAAAGATAATGCAGTTCCTTACAAGGGATTCAATGCAGCTGCGAAGGGACATGGAGAGTAGAAGACTAGAGGTGGTAGTAAGGAACCATTACAGTGTTGGATATGTGGTAAGGATCATCATAAGAGGGATTGTCCGCAATATAATAGGATTTTCCACATTATCAGGCATTGATCATTGAGATGGACAGTAAGATTTGTGATCAAGTTGTTTCTATTTTGATTTATCCTACATCTAACTATAGTTATATTAATCCTGACCTGGTGGATAAGTGTGGTTTGAGAAAAGAAGTGCATGCAAAATCTTGGTTGGTACAATTAGCTACAAGTACAAAGAAGTGAGTTAACCATTGGGTAAGAGCTTCTGCATTTGAGTTAAATGGTATGCCTACAAAAAAACATTTGAATGTATTTCCATTGGGATCGTATAATATGCTCTTGGGTATGGATTGGATATACATTCACATTACCAAATTGGGTTGCTTTGACAAGGCCATTGAGTGCGTGGATGATAGTGGGGAAAAGAGGACCTTGCAGAGAAAGAAGAAGCCTACATCAATGAGGATGGTTACTGCTATGTAGGCTAAGTGTAGTTGTAGAAAAGGTTTTGTGATGTTTGCAATACACATTTCTAGTGACAAGGATAAGGAGGTTGAGGATGTTAATGTGTTGAGAAGGTACCCAGTATTGCAATGGTTTCAGGATGCATTTCCTAAGGACATTTTAGAGTTTCCACCTCATAGGGAGGTATAATTTTTTATCGAGTTAGTTTGAGGGGTAGATCCAACATCGAAAGCACCTTATAGGATGAGCACACCTGAGTTGGTAGAGTTGAATTTGCAGCTAAAGGAAATGTTGGACAAAGGATACATCAGGCCCAATGTAACACCTTGGGGCACACCAGTGTTGTTCGTAAAGAAGAAAGATGGTACTCTTATATTGTGCATTGATTACAGGTAGATGAAAAAGGTAACAATTTAGAACAAATACCTTTTGTCGAGGATTGATGATTTGTTTAATCAGCTAATGGGAGTAGCAGTGTTCTCTAAGATTGACTTGAGTTCAGGATACCATCAGGTACACATCAAGGAAGAGGATATCTTCAAGATTACATTCAAGACCAGGTATGGGAATTATGAGTTTGTTGTTGTTCCATTTGGTTTGATTAATGCTCTAGCTACATTCATGTGTTTGATGAATAGCATGTTGTGTCCTTATTTGGAAAAGTTTGTTATTGTATTCATTGATCACATATTGGTATATTCTAAGAATGAGGAAGAACATACTAAGGATTTAACAACAATGCTGAGATTTCTAAGATAGCAGTTGTATGCTAACTTAGCAAGTGAAACTTCTTTCAAATTGAGGTATATTATTTGGGGCATGTTGTCTCCAAGGATGGCATAACAGTGGATCCATAAAAGATAAGGGACATCATCGAGTGGGAAGCTCCTAAGAATGTAAATGAGGCGAGATCATTTATGGGATTGGAAGGTTACTATAGGAGGTTCATCAGGAAATTCTCACGCATTGCATATCCTATCACATCATTGCAGCAGAAAGGTAAGAAATTTGAATGGACGACGTAATGTGGAGATAGTTTTGAGAAATTTAAGAATTTTTTGACACATGCACTATAGGTTTTAACCCCGTACAGAAATTACCTGCATACGAATTCTAAAACATAGAAAATAAACAATGTGAGAGCATAACACATAAAACACATATACACAGAGATTTTCCCTTGGATCTCAAAATTGAGACTCCAAGCTTGATTTTTCATTATGTTCCTTTCAATGTTATAATAAATATTTATACATGCTGAAGCATCCAATACCATGGATCGAAAACCATCGCATCCAAAAAACATGTGCGAAAATCATGCACGAAACCATAGGTGGGTACACCCATCCTAACATAGTGTCCAAAACCAAAATTTTCTGGGGCACTACCCTAGACCCCATAAAGTGGGGTTATGGGTACGCTTCAAACCCCTTGTGACCCCTCCCTGCTACACAATTGGCACAATGAAGGGGGGTTCCACCCCCCCTCTAACCGCTTGGTTAACTATGTGGGCTAGCCGTGGAAAGAATATAACACAACCCAACATTCTCCCACTTTTTGTTTTCTTTCCACAGGGGGCCACATGAGAGCTTAGTCATTTTTCCAGCCCTGAAATGCCCATTGTCTCTCTACACCAAGAGAACTTTTCAAAGCTCACAGATTTTGTTAATGGATCTACAGTATTCTTCAAAGTGTCCAACTTTACTAGCAACACCTTTTTGTCTTCTATCATATCCCTCACAAAGTGACACTGACATCAATGTGCTTTGTCTTTGAATGATATGCAGGGTTCTTTGCCAAGAAAATTGCACTTTGGCTGTCATAGTCTATCCTTATAGCTCCCTATACTAACGCCATACTTGAACACAATCTCTACAACCAAATTGCTTCCTTGCTTGCATGAGTGGCTGCCATGTATTTTGCCTCTGTGGTTGATAGTGCCACTACATATTTTTTCTTACTCATCCAACTAATTGCACCTCCAAATAAGTTAAACACATACCCACTTGTAGATCTTCTCTAATCCATATCTCCAGCCCAATCTACATCAACAAAGCCACAAATATCCAAAATTCTGTCCAATCCTGATCTTCCTTGGTAGCACAAAGCATAATCACTAGTGCCACACAAATACCTGAAAACCCGCTTCATTGTTGTCCAATGCTCCTTCCCTAGTTTTGACATAAACCTGCTTAATACTCCCAGTGCATGTGCAATGTTTGGTCTAGTACAGACCATTGCATACATCAGGCGACTGACTGCACTTGCATATAGAACATAGGACATGTCCTCTTCCTCTTCTTGTGTCTTGGGACACTGTTCAGCAGATAACCTCACACCTATAGGAATAGGAACCTTCACCGGTTTACTATCATGCATATTAAACCTTTGCAGTATTGTCTCGACATACTTCCTCTGGTTTAGCTAGAGCTTCCTCTTTGCACGATCTCTTTTAATTTCCATGCCCAAAATATAGTTTGCAGCACCGAGATCTTTCATGTCGAATTTGGAGGACAATTGGGTCTTCAAATCCTGGATAATTTCTTTGTCATTTCCAACCAGCAACATATCATCCACATACAAGACCAGATAAATAACACGGTCACCAATTAATTTAAAATACACACAATGATCTGCTTTGCTTCTGGTGAAGCCAAGTCCCCGTATAAATGTATCAAATTTCTGATACCACATCCTTGGTGACTGTTTTAACCCATACAGAGACTTCTTTAACTTGCATACTAGTTCTTTCTTACCCTTCACCGCAAAGCCTTCAGGTTGCTTCATGTAGATTTCCTCTTCCAAATCCCCGTGAAGAAATGTTGTCTTCACATCCATCTGTTCTACCTCAAAATCAAAAGTAGCAACAACAGATAAAAGTAATCTAATGAAGTTACCTTGGCAACAGGACAAAAAAAAATATCATCAAAATCAATTCCCGACACCTGGGAATAACCTTTTGCTACCAACCGAGCTTTGTATTTCTCCACCTTTCCTTCTGCATTTGTCTTCTTCTTGAACACCCATTTGCTGCCAATGGGTTTCCTTCCAGCCGAAAACTCCACCAGATCCCAAGCCTCGTTTTTGTGCAAAGATGCCATTTCATCAACCATGGCCTCTTTCTACAGTTTGCCATCCTCTAAATCTATTGCTTCCTTCATAGTTCTGGGATCATCGTCAGTATTAGATAAAGCAAAATTTGAATAGAAAATAGATGGACTATACCTTTCTAGCTACCTTCTTTCTCAAACTGATCTTCTCACACCCAGATTTTGTGGCTCTTCATCCTCTGATTCCTCCTCTGCTACAGAGTCTTATTCTTCCTCCTTAAGCTCAAACTCTATCTTCTCAGGTTCCTTTGGTTGGACTTCATGTTTAATAACATATTTTACCTCTTTGAACACCACATCTTGGCTATACACAACCTTCCGTGTGGCTGGGTTCCAGAGCTTATAACCCTTTAAATCATCTTTATACCCAATAAAGATGCATTTTTCATATTTACTATCCAACTTGGTTCTTTTCTCCTTTGGAACATGTACATATGCATCACATCCAAATACCCTCAAATGTGAAAGAGAGGTTTTCTTACTAGTACATATCTCTTGTGGACTCTAATCCTCCAATGTTGATGAAGGTGACCTATTGAACCGGTAACATGCAATATCCACTACCTTTGCCCAGAATTATGTCCTAACTTGACACCACTGAGCATGCTTCTTTCCCTTTCCATCAACGTCTTATTCATTGTTTTTGTAACTCCATTTTGCTGAGGTGTATATGGAATAGTCTTCCGTCGTGCTATACCATACTTCTTATAGTATTGTTCAAATTCCTTGCTACAAAACTCTCCACCATTATCTATCCTCAACACCTTTATCTTCTTCTCTGTCTGATTTTCCACGAGAGCCTTAAATTCTTTAAACCTGTCAAAGGCTTCTGATTTCTTCTTAAGGAAATATATCCATGTATTCCTTGAGAAGTCATCTATAAATGATACATAGTACATAGACTTACCCAGTGATGGAACCTTCACAGGTCCAAACACATCATTGTGCTCAATTTCTAATATCTGTTTCGCCCTTTTACTACCAAAGGGGAAACTCACCCGATTCTGCTTCCCATATACACAATTTTCACAGAAATCAAAATCCAGAGAGCTATTACTCATACCGTCTACCATACCTTTACCATGAAGTATTCGAAGGCCCTTCTCTCTAATATTTCCAAGCCTTTGATGCCACAACATGGTCTTCTCTCCAGAGACCACTGGATTTTCTGCTCCACTTTCAGGAACCACAGAACTGTTGCACCCATCAATAGCAGTGCTACCTTGCAACTTGTACAGAGTTCCAATTCAAACTCCCCGCGTCAATACTAGTGCTCCCCGAACCATTTTGTAGGTATCCTTCTCGAACACTATTTTTACACTTGCATCATCCAGCTTGCTTACAGAAATCAGATTTCTGGCCGATGCAGGAATATGCAGAACACCCAGAAGTGGTCTAACCCTTCCACCTTGCAGCTTCAACTTTACTTTTCTGTAGCCAATGATTCTAGGCTTCCTATCACCCCCCAAGAAGACATCACCACCATCATATTTCTCATACTCACAGAACCACTCTCTATGGGGAGTGAAGTAAAAGGATGCACTTGAGTCAATCAACCATGCCCCATGATCTACATGTGCACTTGAAGAAGCCAAGTACACATCCCCACCTTCATCTGAGGTGGTTTTTGCCTTTGCAGAAGGAGCATCATCAGATCCCTTTCCTTTTTCAGGAGTTTTAGATTTACAGTCCCTTTTGTAGTGCCCTTCCTTTCCGCATTTCCAGCACACAACCTTTACAGGTTTTCCTGGAGATTTAGATCTCCCTCTAGATTTATATCTCCCACTCGATGAATTATTTTTGTTTCTATTCTCGGACCATCCTTGTACAGACAAGGCATCACCATTCTGGCTCTCCATATTTTTCTGTCTCATCTCCTCCGTGAGCAAGGATGAGACTATTTCATCAAACTGCAAGGCAGTTGCATTGCTACCTATTGCAATAACCAGACTATCCCATGAATCTGGTAGAGAACACAACAAACTAATGCACTTATCTTAATTTGAAATTTTAATATCAATAGATGCTAACTGACTTACCACAGTATTAAATTCGTTTAGATGCTCTGTCACCGAGTGTCCATCTTTCATCCTTAGGTTATACAACTTTTTTCGTAGGAACAATTTATTCACCAGAGACTTAGATTGGTACAAAGTCCCTAACTTGTCCCACAAAGCCTTCGCCGTATCTTCCCTTGATACATTCAGCAATACTGAATCTGAGACACACAATCATATTGTGCTCTTTGCCTTCCGATCCAACTTCTTCCATTCTTCATCGAATACTCCCGTTGCTTTAATACCTGGATCTAACGTGATCCACTAATCTTTATCCACCAATAGATCCTCCATCTTGAGTTTCCAAAACTCAAAACTCTAACCATTAAATTTATCGATCTCTATCTTTCCACTGATTGCCATCCATCTTCTTTCACCACCAGAATCGATCTCAAAGATCTCCCACTGAGAAGGGTCTACCACAGGCCCAAGCGAAACTCCTCAACAACAAAGGCGTCCCCTTGAAGCCAAAACTGCTCTGATACCAAACGTAGATTTTAACCCAGTACATAAATTACCTACATATGAATTCTAATACACTGAAAATAAACAATGTGAGAGCATAACACATAAAACACATATACACAGAGATTTTCCCTTGTATCCCAAAACCGGGAGTCCCAGCTTGATTTCTCATTATGTTCCTTTCAATGTTATAATACATATTTATACATGCCTCGATTAACTACGTGGGCTAGTCGTGGAAAGAATATAACACAACCCAACATGCATCAGTGCTGAAGATTGCAAATCTGGGCGAGGAGTTTGTTGTGTGTACAAAAGCTTTCAAGAGAGGCCTTGGTGGAGTTCTCATGCATAAAGGATAGGTAGTGTGCTATGAGTCATGGAAACTCAATGAGCATGAACAAAACTATTCGACGCATGATCTTGAGCTAGCAACAAATATACATGCATTGAAGATGTGGAGACATTATCTTCTAGGAAGGAAGTTCACACTGATGAGCGATCATAGTGGGTTGAGGTATTTGTTTGACCAGTTGAATCTAAATGCTATTTGAGCTAGATGGTTGGCCACCCTTAGTGAATTTGACTTCAAGATTAGATATATCAAAGGGAAGGAGAACTAGGTTGCAGATGCTCTTAGTAGGAAGGTACATGTAAATCATATAAAACTATAAGCTCTTATGGGATAGAGTTACAAGATAGGATTTTGTAGACAAGTCAGTAGGATGACAAACACATGGAGATCATGCACAGGTTACAATAGAGCACAAGTACAAGTACATGTATAGGTGTAGGTACAGGAATAGAGTATCAGGATGTAGACATCTCACGACAGATGACTTGGTGGGATTTCGAGAAATTATCTATGTGTTGAATTGCAATGAGCTCAAGAAACTTTTCTTGAGGGATTTTCACGTGAAACTTTATTCGGGTCATCTAGGATATCAAAAGACATTGAAAGTGGTAAATAAGTTCTATTATTGGTCGAATCTTAAGAAATAAGTGGTTGATTTCATGGCTAGATGCTTAGATTGTCAATAGGTAAAGGTAGAGTGAAGGCATCCAGGGGGTCTACTACAACCTATAGCGATTCTGGAATGGAAATGGGAGGTCATTTCAATGGATTTCATCATAGGTATTCTGAGAAAAGTGAAGAACCATGATTCTATTATGGTCATGGTTGACAGGTTAAGCAAGGTAGCTCACTTCATTCTGGTAGAGAATACATATTTAACTGGTGAGGTAGCATAGGTATTCATCAGAGAGATAGTGAGACTACATGGTGTTCCAAAGAAGATTGTGTCAGACAGGGATGCAAAGTTCACTTCCAAGTTTTGGAAAGAGCTATTTGTAGGCTTGGGTACAAATTTGGCCTTCAGCACAGATTATCATCCACAGACAGATGGTCAGACAGAGAGGGTCAACATGATCTTGGAAGATATGCTGAGAATGTACATGATGCACCAAAAAAGGAAATGGGAAAAGTATCTACCATTGGTTGAGTTCACATACAACAATGGTTATAAGGAGTCATTGAGGATGAGTTCTTTCGAGGAATTGTATGGGTGAAGTTGTAACACTCCCATTAGCTGGAGTGATCCAGTGAATAGGGTACTTATTGGATTAGACATGTTGACGAACATGGAGTAAGAAATGTAGGTTATAAAGAATAATATAAAGGCAACACAAGATACAAAGAAAAGTTATGCAAATTAGCACAAGGTGTTTAAAGAGTTTCAGGTTGGGGAGCATGTGTATTTGTGCATCAAGCCCAAGAAAGCTCTTTGAGGACTGGTTCATGTGCCAAGTTGGCACCACAATATTGCAGACCTTTTGAGATCCTTGAGAGGATTGGACCACTAGCATATCGACTTGTACTACCTCCAACAATGAAAGTACATGATGTTTTCCATATTTCATTGCTTAAGAAGTATATAAAAGATGTTGATCATGTTATTGATTGGTCTGTATTGCAGGTGGAGCAAGAAGGAGAGTTCCACCAGAGCCTCAGTGCATACTATAACGGAAGCATCTCATGCTCAGGAACAAAGCCATAGAGAATGTTGAAGTATAGTGGAAGCACTTTGGGCCTGAAGAAGCTACATGGGAGATGGAGGATTACATGCGGGCCCTATATGCTTCATTGTTTGCCGGTTGAGGAAAAGTAGTTTTGGTTTAATGTTGGTTTATGTTTGTCATATGTTTTTCTATTTTTTTTTTATATTTTTATATGTATATGTATATGGATGTAAATGCCGCCTTGAGCTAAGTTATAAAGTGCCAATAACCAATTTGGTTATTATCTTGTCATGATGTTTTGCTTTTGAGCAGGTTCTTCATTGTAAATACTACAATGAGCTAAGTTATAAAGCTCCATAGTTTGAATGTTTCCTTTTCAAAGGTTTTGTTGAGGTCTTGGTGTGGTTTAACATCAAGGACGATGTTCCCTAAGGCGGGGGGTTTGTAATAGGCCCGGTGAAAAATTCATGTAATAAAAGTTAATGAAGGAAAAATAAGATCATGGTTAAAAAACACTTATTCCAAGTTGAATGTTGGGCAAAGATATCCTAGTGGGCATCACTGGATGTGTGTTTTGGCTAAGGAAATTGGCAAAGGAATTAAAATATAAAAAAAAAGGAATTTTTGGCACATTTATTTATGAAAATAAAGGAAATTAGGAGAAAAGGAAAGTAAAAGGTCACAGGTTGCATGTGAGAAGGAAATTGAAGGGAAATAATGGAAAATGAAGAAATTAGAGGCCTCATGCATAAAAGGATTTTGAGGATCAGTTCATGGCTTTGGTCAAGTTCAAGTTTGGAGCTCTCTCATTATTCACTCTCTCTATCACTCTCTTGGTCACTTATAGTTTTCTTGGAGCACTCTATCTTTGGCTCAAGGAAAGGAAAATAAAGCAAAGGAAAGAAAGGCAAGCAAGGAACAAGGAAAGGAAACCAGAATCAAGCAGCTTCAACAGGAATACTTGCAGGTAACCTTTTGCATGTGTGATTTCCTAGATGGTTTGGACATGCATGGCTTTGCATGTTGGTGTATGGTTCTCTTATTGTTGGTGGCATGGTATTGTCAGGTTATGACAATGGATTTTAGCCTAGCCTAGCCTTTTTCTGTATGCCATGGTATGTTTGGATGTTTATATCTGTTTTGGAACTTTGGAATTTTTCTATGGATTTTGGAATTTGGGGCAGAGGTGGTCTCAAGGTTCTTTCCCAAAGGCCTAGGAATCCCTTGACCGGTTTTGGAAGGATACATGGTAAACCCTAAGGGAGCAGTCTCGGTTTAGGGCCTAGTGATCCGGGTTTGGATTGCGGTAAATCCTGAGAGACAAGGAGATGGAAAATTCCTCAAGGATAGTGATGGATTTTGGATGGAATTCAAAGTTCTGTTCGGTTATGATAAGAGCATTGTTTTGGTGTGATCTTGGGGAGGGTGGAGGTGGTTTAACCTTTGGATTCCCTTGGTTGTTCTTGGATTGCATTTTCTATGAGATCCCACATTCATGCTTGGAATATGGCATGGGGGTGACTAGATGAAAGAGAGATTTGGTTCAACCATGTCTACAGTTGGGTGGGATGTGGAAGTCCCGAACCTGGTCATTTTTTCCTATGATTAATAAAAGCTAAGTTCTCTTATTGATTTATATATGGATTTAACGGTTTTCCTATCTCTGCTATTTTCATGGTTTACTGCTGGTTATACGCATGGTTATGTGACGGTTTATGTCATGGTTATTTCATGTATTTACTTGTAACTATTAAATGGATGGATGCAAGACCTAATTGATGATCTAATAGCTTAATGGAGAAGGAGGTGATCCTTCTGATTTTGTTTCATAAGTTATTTCAGTCATTTATACTCTGTCTTGTATCCTAGACCTGTAGGTAGCATTGATGCCAAGTGTTTGAAAAAATGTTAGTCCCGGTTGGGGGTACCCAGGCCTAGTGTTGGCCGGATAAATTGATCTTGCTGACAAGACCAATCTCCCTAGTATCAAAAGATAGTCTAGCAACAAAAAAACAAACAAATCTATCTTTCTCTAGACATATGTGATTTATAAATAAATACTATAGAGGTGTTAAGACCCTACCTTAGATCCAACGCTTGTTCGTAGTAGCCATCCTTCAATAGCTCGAAAGAGTTACCTTTGAGGACCTACAATCACAAACAAGCAAACATTAAATAGCACGTGCATAGCAAATATCATAAATCATGGCTATTATGGTGATCAAGGAATCCATAAAATAAACCATGAACCAACAACCTATTGAGAAAAGAAAACTTATTTGTATTAACTTTGAAGTAGAAGAACCTTACAACCTTTTCAACCTTGATGTTGAACAAGCTCTTCTTGGGGTCCGAAACAGGAATTTCCTTTACTTTGACAAGCCTTGCACTCTTCCAAATGAGATCATACAGGTATGTAATCTCTCCTCATAAAAACTCAACTAAGAAGACTAAGTTCCAATAGCATTTCAACTCAAAAAATATTCAGCTTCTAACCTCCCCAGTAACCAGCCCAATGCTTCATTTTCTAGTGCAAGGGAGGAGGTTATAGGTCTACCTATGAAGGGATATAATCCTCTTTCAAAGGGATAAGCTCCTCACATCAAGGGGTTAGCTCCTTAAAGTATGGGATTTATGAACCTTAAGAGAGCGAACTTGCCACCTCAAGATTCCTTCCAGAAGCTTCTAGAAATGACTGAAAGTGAGTTTTTAGAATATACTCGCGCCTTTTTAACTTTTATAGGGGTCCGCACCCATAACATAGAGATAGAGCGGTCAGGTGCACGGGAGCAGGGAAAATTTTAAGAAACCCCCCTAAATTTATAAGTATAATAAATGGGTGAATCTCTATGGTATATAGGAAAAATGGAAGGCGATTTTATCAATAATATAATATGTATATATAATTTTTTGGCGAATCTCTCACCAGGCATGGCGAATATTTTACTCAATTATAAAAACTTGT